>JAVTVY010023126.1:0-86104 GCA_036873755.1 Hanleya hanleyi | reverse complement strand
TTCAATTCCCGATATCGGAAATTCAATTTCCGATATCGGAAATGCAATTCCCGATATCGGAAATTGTCATTGAATTTCCGATATCGGGAATTGCAACTCTAGGGTGCACTCCACACTTGCCACGGTTTCGTACAAAGTGGTCCCTCCCTAATTTTATAATAAGGAAGATCGCCCGATTTTGACAGCAAAGGTAATTCTTCTTACCTATCTACTAACTGATATCTATAGTATCACCCTGCTGGACGTAACCATTTCTCCAAACGAGGATATAACAATTGCTTGTTGATCGCACCCACTCGCCACTACCGAGTTAATCGTGTCCGGAATTGAATATCTGGAGGACCAAAATCCGCACTTTTTCTGGAAGCGAAAATCATGATTCCTCTATGGCGATAAAATTTTACAAAAAACGAGTAGGTCGACCCCCTATTTTTTTCGCCATATTAAATTGTCCTTTTGACGGGAAACACTTTAACATACATAAAAAGAAAATCATTTCATATTTTTCAGAAAAGTTGAAGAAGGGCTAAGGAGGATTGCACGTCTTTCCTTTTCAATTTCAAGTCCCCTGAAATAATGGCACGAGTGTGCCCATTTAGAAAATATATACGTTTACAAGGTTTTTGTTAAAGATTTTACATCTATTTATGGTCGAAGATCCGAACCCATGCCTGTTTTTAGCCGCACATCATTTAGGTTTCAGATTCAGATTCAGATTCAGATTTAGGTGTGGAATGCACCCCTAGGTTTTGTAAAGCTTTCAGGCTTTCATTTCCGATATCGGAAATTCGGTGACAATTTCCGATATGGGAAATTCTATTTTCGATAACGGAAATTGAATTCCCGATATCGGAAATTGAATTCCCGATATCGGAAATTGAATTCCCGATATCGGAAATTGAATTCCCGATATGGGAAATTCTATTTCCGATATCGAAAATTGTCACTGAATTTCTGATATCGGAAATTCTAATTCCCGATATCGGAAATTCTATTTCCGATATCGGGAATTGCAATTTCCGATATCGGAAATTAGAATTTCCGATATCGGGAATTGAATTCCCGATATCGGATATTCGGAATAAAAAGCACTTTGGCTTGCCATAGAAATGTCTTCATCCTCCAGTCTTAACCTACACTTTCTTGCCTTACAGAATAATCACACACTGTTTGTGGGGCTCCATAGAAGGGAAACATTAGGGTATATCATCAATTATATTCAGAACTCTCCAATGTTTTGATAAAAGGATGTCTGTTCATACATGTACATGAATGCTGCCATTCCATATCCAATAAACAACATCATCAATCTATATAAGAATTCAGTTGTGCTGCAAATCAGGGACTTGTGGTTGGTGAATTGATAGCATCAATATAAACTACGTGACTACTCTTCATAATCTTAGTAATTGTGACAGGGAAAATGCTAGTAATTTTAATAAAAATTTACAGTTCATCACATGCACACATCTAGTATTAGTCCGTGAGCTACAAGAGATCACCTTACACCCCTCCCCCCCCACCCCCCACTACAGAGCGAAACTATGTTTTTTATGTACGGTACCTTATGACATGTATGTCAAATAAGAAACGACTTGTTAACAATCGATAAACTGGGATTCACTACCCCTTTAATCAGTTTGAAATTAACCCCCATGTTAAAAACTACAATTTTTTGTGACAATCGGGGTAGGCTCTTATCTTCCATAATTATTATCCAATCTTTATAATGTTGGTCACATATTATTCAACATTGATTGCTGCATCAAATATTTACAAGATACTAAATTGCTATTTGTTGGGACCATACATAGGAGTAGTAGCGAATGCGGGCGTTTTGGGGGTGCGTGAGGGTGTGTTTGAGCGATTGCGGGACCATACTTGCTCCGAATGCATCATGTGAGGTGCCAAAGTGAAGCTCTCGGTGTGTAGACCACGACTTGAGAGATGTCCACATCACCTTTGACGTCATGGTGACGTCATCAGTAGGAGAAGTAGTCAAAGTGGGCATTTTTGGGGTGTGAAGGAAGGTTTTTGGGGTAGAGATGGACCATCTGTGGTCCAAATGGACCGTGTTGGGTGTCATCTTGTAGCTCTCTGTATGTAGACGACGCATGCCTGATGGTATGGTTTTTGTTGGAAGTCGCATCGCACAGTTGCACAGTAGTAACAAAAGATGTCATTTCGAGCATGGGCAATGACATGATTGGGCAATCAAGAGACCCATGCATGTTTGGTCCAAATGGACAGGTTGGGGTATCCTAGTGAAGCTTTCGTGAGGAAGAGTCAGACAGGCGGGTTTTTTTTATTGAAAGTCACGCCAATATGCGTATGTGCAGTTGGAGTGTAGTAAGTAAAGTGGTCATTCTTGGGGTGCGCAGGTGTACAATGTATATTCGAGAGATTGAGGTTCTATATCTCATCCGAAGATGGAGTGTAGGGTGTCATTTTGAAGGTCTCATGGTGTAGACCACGAGCTGAGGGATTTCCATGTCATCTGTGACATCATTGGTGACATCATCAATACGAGTGGTAGTGAAAGCGGCCATTCTAGGGGTGCGTAGGGGTGTTTTTGGAAAACTGAGGGACCATTCTTGGCCCAGATGGGACATGTGGGGTATCATATTGAAGCTTTCGTGGGACAGCGTTCGACTGGTTGGGCGTGTCGTGGAAGGGAAATGGTGTGCATGCGCAGACAGGAAATTGTGGAAAAGGGGCACTTGCATGGAATTTTAGCCTGGAGGTGCACCATCCGTGGTCTGAATGGGTCGTGCGGGGTTTTGTAGCGAAGGGCCCATTTGAGAAACTACAGAGCTCTGAGCTGTGGGATGGATCGGTTGAGAGCTCGGAGCTCTTGGAGTCATGAGATGGATCGGTTGAGAGCTCGGAGCTCTTGGAGCTCGGAGCTCTTGAAGTCAGAGCTCTTCGAGCTCGGAGCTCTTGGAGAAGCTCGGAAGCGACGTCATCGCACGCATGCGCACGCACCTGCGGTGTATTTGCACCCTTGTGTACCTGATGCCTCACGGGATATAGGGTACAGGGTGTGCCACAGTAGGGTTACATGACACCCTATACCCCATCTTTGGATGAGATACAGAACCTCAATCTCTCGAATATACACCTGCACACCTTAAGAATTACCACTTTACTTACTACACCCAAACTGCGCATGCGCAGATTGGTGTGACTTTCAATAAAAAACATGCCTGTCTGACTCTACCCGACGAAAGCTTCACTAGGATACCCCAACCTGTCCATTTGGACCAAACATGGGTCTCTAGATTGCCCAAACATGTCATTGCCCATGCTCGAAATAACATCTTTTGTTACTACTGTCCAACTGCGCACGAGTATCACGATGCGACTTCCAACAAGAACCATACCATTCGTCGTCTACATATAGAGAGCTACAAGATGACACCCAACACGGTCCATTTGGACCACAGATGGTCCATCTCTACCCCAAAAACCTTCCTTCACACCCCCAAAATGCCCACTTTGGCTACTACTCCTACTGATGATGTCACCATGACATCAAAGGTGATGTAGACATCCCTCAAGTCGTGGTCTACACACCGAGGGCTTCACTTTGGCACCTCACACAACGCATTCGGAGCGAGAATGGTCCCTCAATCGCTCAAACACACCCTTACGCACCCCCAAAACGCCCGCTTTCGTTACTACTCCTATTGTTGTATGTATGGTCCCTCTGTGATGTCATGCCCAACAAACAGTAATAGTATCTTGTAAATATTTGATGCAGCAATCAATGCTGAAATGACCAACATTATAAAGATTGGATAATAATTATGGAAGATAAGACTATTCTTGTAACCCTACTCCTATTGTCCAAAAAAATTGTAGTTTTTAACATGGGGGTAATTTCAAACTGATTAAGGGGGTCCCAGTTTATCGACTGTTAACAAGTTGTTTCTTATTTGACATGTCATAGGTACATAAAAAACATAGTTTAATTCGCTCGGTAGTTGGGGGGGTGCAAGGCAGGCCTTGTTTTTTCTTTAGAATTCACGGGAATCCAAATAGATTCTCACAACACAGCTCCACAGGAATCCAGTGCTATCATTTCTATACAGATTGATAACATTTTATGGGAACCTGCTGGATTCCCGCAAATTATTTTGCGGGAGTGCTGACGGGAATTGGATTCCCGGATAAAAACAAGCCCTGCAAGGTGACCCCTTGTAGCTCACGGACTATATGTTATAGCAAGCCTACAAAGATACAAAGGTCTTCAGTAACACTATTAGCTTTCAAAATGTCATGAACATCCACAGTACTATATACTATAGTTTTCGACTAGTTCATTATACTTGAGTGACAATGGTACATGTGCTGTACATGTTACTGATGTTACTAATGGTGAAAATTGGGAAGTGCAACACATCATAAATTTGGCAAAAAAGATGTTTCATCTCACAAATACATGTAGCAGGTGCGCATCATCGAAGCATGTTTATGCCTGCACATTTCAGGAAAATCCAATCAAAACTCTAGGACTAGGACGTAGTTGATTATATGATTTAAGTCAATACAGATGGACGGACATACATGTACATTTAATGCCTCCTCGCTACTTGGTTGAAAAATACTAAATAAAGATACAGTACAATTAAAAGGTTTTATTTTTCTTATAAAGCCTCCCCCCCATTTAAGTGGCATGAGGAGAGAAGGTAATTTGCTAATGGTTGTCATGGTTGTGGTCAGTAAGCCATTTATGTGGAGTTTTTTATATCTATTATTGATACTCAGGTATGGGTCTAAACAACTCTAACTTGAAGATGATGAATATGGGGTTCCTGAGTGGGGGAATGAGTGAGTGAGTGAGTGAATATGATTTAACGTCGCTTTCAACTATATTTCAGTCATATCACAACATTGTGGGGGATAAGAGAAGGCTATTAAGGTGGATTGGGAGTCATGTATCTATGTTCCAAATGTAATATGTTGATGTGACATGACTCTCCCAGCTTGTAATGATTTTCCTCCAGAAAGCAGATCAAAAGCATTGCATGGATGGAGACTCAGACTATTCTGTGGGTTGTTCAGCTTTCTATAAGAGATCGATTTGTTCCTGGCCTAATAAATTTGGACTACATTGTGTACATGCATGTACATCAAATTAAACATTACAGAGTGATAAGGTTGTGAACCTGTGTTTATACATTGATCGCCCTTATACTTATTTGGCTAGTAAGTCCACTAATGCCCAATGCACACAGCATACATTCTGTTGTATTAGAACAACAATTGTGTTCTAAGATGGTTTTTCTGCTGTGTGCGGGGCCAAGAAAACAGAAAACATCTGTTCGGAACAACTGTTCATGAGATCAAAATTTGTTTGATATTGCAATCATGTTTTTCCTGGAACAAGTTTGTCATCTGTGTGCGGTGACTGCAAACATTTCCAACTATTAGCCAATCAACCGGTTAACCACGCCCATGTGACAATGGAAGCTAGGTCTACTTGTGGCACTGGCGGTTTGTTTCGAGATAAAATGTTTGATGTGTGCAGGGAACAGGAACAAAAACAGGCAAAAACACAAAATGTTTTTGTTCTAACAACATTCGGGACGGACGGAATCCAAGATGGTCAATGGCAACCATCTTGGATTACATACTACCTGTACCTCAATGAAAATCAAAACCAATAGCCATCTAACTGATGTGAAGCACCATCACAAATTTGAAGTCGATTGGTCGATTTGTTCTCAAGGTATCGCATCCACAAGATGCGGGACTGACTGAACAGGAACAATGGCAGCCATCTTGGATTACGTACCTCAGTGAAAATCAATACCAATGGCCATCTAAGTGATGTGAAGGTTCGCACCTTCTCAAGTTTGAAATCGATTGGTCAAATAGTTCTCGAGATATCGCGTTCACAAGATGTGAGATGGATGGACGGACGGAAGGATGGAAGAACAGAAGAACGGATGGAAGGACGGTCAGAAGGATGGATGAGTAGCATTTCGAAGTCCTCCCACCACTTCATGGCGGAGGACAATAAAAGATATACAACTAGACACTGTTGGTACAATGATGCGGTCTTTTCCTTCTTACTGCAAATGAGTAAATATATTGTCGCGGGCCTCTTTACACGCACAGACAAGTTTTTTTCACATTGCTTGTTACTATCTTATAGTTTTTTATTGCATTTTTCTTCTAACAAACTTGCCTATATTGGTAAGCGGCAGCTGTTGAACACATTTCCGAGCTTTATTTGGGCCCCACACAGCTCCTTCATTGATCCGAAAATGATAGTACGTTGAACTGTGTTTAGAAAATTGTCCATGGAGTCCAAAGAATGCATCATCCGAACACATGACACGATCATACGTAGAAACTTCTGCTCGTAGCCATGCAGTAACGGGTGATATCTGAGTGTAATAGGGCGTTTCCCAAATGGTCACATCCGATTGGTCCCGTTAACTCCGACATCAGCGCAATCACATTCATAAAACGAAGACACACCTCCAGAAAGCGATCGATTGAAACGATCCCTTGGTGGGCCTCAGAGTGCCCCCATCACAAAATAAAAAGCATATCATTTTCCTGTGAACTGTCGCCAATTTTATTTTTTTACAAATATGTTAGGCCGCTTGTAATATGATTTTTCTTAAGGAAAACAAAGAAGCATGCTCCATTAGAGTGAGAAATAAAATAGCTAATTCGCAGAACTTCGGTTTGGTCTCCCACAGTCTTGCGCCTCGAACATGTCGATCACTTAAGTGAAATTGACACGTCTCCTGTCTGATATTTCCAGGTCAAAGTATTTGAATACGGACAATTTCATTGGCTCGTTTAAATGGAGCGAACTTGCGACTTGATGCTTGGGGAAGCTGACATCGGGCGAAATACACGGAGAATGAAGACATTGAGCTAAGGGTAGTAAATGCGAAATGCCCTTAGCAAGCTAAGATGAAAGAATGGATTGAATGGAGAAAGTTGAGCTTAGGAATTGGTCGCATGGAGACTGTGCTTGTTGCTGTCTATTTTTGCCCGATAAAATGACCCCAAATATTGATGGTCATGTTACATGACCGTGAATGACGCAAAACTGGTCCCATACTTACATTTGTATTAGGAAACACGGGATCATTGTCAATGAAAGAACTCATTCTTGGAAGTTCCAGGCAACAAATTAGAAGTCCGTACCTATTGGGGTTCAAGAGGTATAACGTTTCCAAAAACGAGCCAGCTCCGTCCTGTAACACGATGTGACGTTCGAGCGGTCAGAAAACGTCTATCCTTGCGGTGTACACGAGACTTGAGGCGGCCTGGTCTCAGGCCCCTGTGACAAATTGTCAGGCTGATGTGAACGCAGTCTCGTATGACTGGAATTGGCCAACGAGGAAGGTCCGATTCAACCTGTCACCTTGTCTGGATCGAGGAGGTAGGATGGGGGGACCTGTAGAAACAACCAAGGCAATAATAAAGTAATAATATTGTATTCGGCAAGGTACACAGCTCTGTACGCGCACAATACCTGTAATAAAGATCCCTACTCTAGAGGTAGTTATCGTTAAGTGTTATCTTTATCTTTAAGAGAAAGACTAATTATATACAATATATACAAGAGACCCTATCTATGACGCGTCACAGCCCAGTGTCGTCCAGACTGGCTCTCGTCGTGGTATGGTACGGCGTCTCTGGTTCCTCTCCGGTCGTAGGCGTAGCCCCGGACTGTATGGAACGTCTACCGTGTCTAAGGTTACATGGCCCAGTTCATCTAAGCGTTATTAATCGTCTCTGGAATCCTCTCCGTAACACTGCCTCTCCTAGCAGTAGCCCTTCGGCGGCGTCGGACTGTACAGCACACCACAGCGTCTTCGGCGGCGACCCCTTTCGGCTCGGCAGACTTCACGTCTTCGGCGGCCCGACTTCGGCGACCCGTCTTCGGCTCGGCAGTCCTCACGTCTTCGGCGGCCCGATTTTGGCGACCCGTCTTCGGCTCGGCGGCCCGATTTCGGCGACCCGTCTTCGGCGACCTGACTTCGGCCCTCACGGCGTTGACCCAAGGACGAGTTAATAGGCTCAGATTGTCTGCATATATATGTGGTAATAATGCCCCTGGTCTCGGGGGTATATTATTACCTTACAGTGTAATGTCAATTAATATCAATGATTTGTAATAGAATTCAAAGACTTGCGGCAAAGCATAATTCGAGCCCTGCGGCAGTGTAAATATGTACAGTGGATGTAAGCTTGTGTTATCAGTTATCCCTAGCCGAGGCCTGTGAATAACTAGTGTAGATGAGTGTGATTAGATCTATTCCGTCCCTAAGGCCGACGATCTTGTATGTGAGCAAGTATATGTTATTGATCGCATCTAGCCGAAGCCTGTATACGACCCGTGGAGGTAAGGTGAGTGAGTGAATAGGACGTACGCAATTCTCGGTCGTAACCTCGAACGCTAGTCTGTGTTGAAGTGCGAGCTAGTGTGAGCTGTATGTACAGATCTCGTCCAGGAGGCCGATGATCTGGTGTGTGTGTGAGTAAGTATTTGTAATCATGTAAAATACATAGCCAACGCTAGCGGTGATAATTTGCTATTAACCGAGGACTGCGGCAAAGTACTTCGGCCCGGTGCTCAGGTAGAGAACTACGCTGAACCTGTTCCTATGTACGAATACCACTGGCTAATAAACAGTTAACCACCTATTGCCGAAGCAAAACGTTAGCCGCGGACAAAATACCAGACTTTAATGTATAATACATACTGAATGGCATTTGTATGAGAATAGGCTGCAGGTGTGGGATATTTGGTGCTCCGTATTTCCCGTAGATATCGTTCGCACGGTACAGTTAGAAGTTAGACTTTAATGCGCCATGCATGCTGAATAACAACTACTGTAGACATGCGAACCACTGTGGACTTCTCGTCCTCAGATACTGTGCGTGTTAGTATCTATTATTCCTAAGCTACGGCTCAGCTCTCGGCTTTCCAACCCAGTTCGGGGCTATTTCGGCAATTAATCGGCACTTTCGGCGCATTTGCGGCAATCCTGTCCCTGTGCTCTCCCGCACGACTCTTACTTGCCGAATGTCTGAGACAGAATGCCGAACGTCCATTCTCTGCGTCTTATATAGGCTCTGGCTCCCAGAATCCATTGCGCGCACAACATGGCAGCCTCCATATAGCGAAAGTGTAGACTCAGGCGGTGTAGGATTTCGTGTCAGATCAACAGAGTTCGACTTCTCTCGCCCGGTTTCGATGCAAGATACGTGTCAGGGATATTTACACGTCCCTCGCTGAAAGTTTCAGCGCACAGTTAATACAGTTAAGTCGAATATCCACCATTATCGGTCCATTCACAATGCTATTTAGAATGTCAGCGTAGAACGAAAATAACATTCTCCAGGCCATGGGCATTTTCGTCACACTACCCACGCCTTCGAAAAAACGACGCCCTCGTCGTGAAGCTCGGCTCAGCTACCAATCACAGGCGAGTCTTTCCTCCGATAGTCCACAGTATCATAACAAAGGCACCAATCACTGCAGAATCACCAATCGACGTCCTTCCCAGTCGTCTGCTGGGTTGTCGCGGAAGGTCCCTAGCTTCACAACACCGGCCAATCACGGCCCAATTACAGAGGACGTTCCTCCCAGCGGTCTGCTGGGTCGTCCACGGGGTGGGAAAGGGGACATCAGGTCCCTGGCGACACAGTCCTCACTCCTTCGCCTGGGGAGTGACACTACGCGGCCTCGTCTCGGACCGCAGGTTGTGCTCCTCGCTCCACTCCCACTTATCGTAGATCTTCCGGGTTACCACCCCTCGGCGATTCCTCACCGTGTCCACGTATGTTCGCGTCCGCCGAACCACTACTCTCTGGGAAGGCGCCGCCTCCAGGTCCTCCGGCCTGCTTTCCTCTCCGGCTGCGGTACTTGCAGGACGGACACCGGCACCGGGCATCTCGGTGGGGTGGATCACCTCAGGTTCTCCCGGCTCCATTGCCTCCGCCGAGGCATCGGTTCCCCAAGGTCGGAAAAACGCAGCCTCGCCATCGACGCCAGAGGTACTCGCCACCGTATCGGGTTCGTCGGCAGCCGATGTGTTGCTCTGAACACATTCGTCCAGACTGGCTCCCTCGTTCACAGCTCCAGGGCTGATGGGGCCTCCATCACTGCCCGCGTTGACATTAAATTAATTACAACCACGGGATGCCCCGAGTGCTACAGCCGAATCACTATAGCGCAATTGACAATGCTCATTGAATAGATGAATCAACAAATGATCACAAACAGGGTGAGAGAATCATTCAAAGGCTTAATAGTTCGGGAAAATTGTTTTGTTTTTTTTATATCTCCAAACCAATCAAAGCTACAATCTTGAAATTTCATAGGCAAATACATATATTCTCTCATTAATTTAAAAATAGTGATGATTGTAAGCATACTTTTCGCAAAATTTGAATAAATTGTAAATTTCAGAATTTGCTAATTATCTCCCAATCTTTCTGGTATCTTTTTGTGGGTAACTGATGTTCTGTAATGCCATGTAATGACCTACATTCATGTTCGAATTTCAACCCAGAATTCCCAACAGTTATCGAGTTATGGCCCTGTAGTCAAGGTCAGGTTAAAAATTCAGTGACATCATAATTGTATCATGGGGTACATGTACAAATGTACTAAATTACAGATACCTGCATGTTGTAGTTTTTGAGAAAAGCGTGAACAATAATTTTTATATTGTGTGATATTTAAGGTCAAGGCCACATCAGATCGTTTTATAAGTAGCACCAAAAGAAAGACAATATTGTGCTCACTATTCTGTCATTGTTTCTTGACTGTCAGTTTTCCAGTAAATGGAAGCCGAATTTTCAATATTTGGATGCTTATCAGTTCAAAGGTGAAGGTCAAGGCCGAGTACCGACACAAGTGCTGACCTTCTGACGTGATGTAGCTCACCTGATCTTATTTTGAGAGTGATTGCATCAGCCGTTCAAGAGTTGACCACCAAAATGTGCGCTCATACAGACGCCCCTAGAGGTCAAAGGTCAAATTTAAGGTCACACACTTTTTGGTCATTAAAGTCTTCATTAATGTTACAAGAATCAATGCCGTAGCTCATTTCCTTATGAAACGACGGGTTTTGAAAAACCTTAAAGGGGAGATAACTACTTTTTCTTGTTACATAACGATTCAAAAATATAACTACAGCATGGAAGATTTACCAACCAGCAACTTTCTTTCAGATATGTTATTTAGTTTTGGCTGTACAGAGGCCACAAGGAAAACAGCACAAGGGGAGAGAACTCAAAAACTGCTTGTCTGACCTACTTATTTTATTCGGTCATTTTGTTGTGTAAATCTTCAAACTTCTACATTCTCAATTTCAGCTGCGTCGTCAGTATTCGCAAAATGATGTTTTTAATAGAAAAGTCCATAGCTGAATAGGTCACGGTCAAGGTCAAAATTGAATACCTGTACCAGAAACTTCATCCAAGTATCTGCAAATGTGCCAAATATCTAAGCTGTATATCAAACCGTTTAACCGCTATTTCAAAAGTGGAATAATAATAATAATCCGTAGAATAACAATGTCTTTCCATCGGAAATGTAAAGACCTAATAATGATCTATGACGGTTTGATAACAGCTATTTACTTAAAATATTAAATTAAATTATTAAATGAAATAGTTGAAAAATATAATAGACATGACAGTTTAAAATGAATTCAAGTTTTTCACACATTCTATTGACATCCTTTCCAATTATGTGAATTTTTTTAAAGGATTTAAAATTGTCACAATGTGTAAATTTAGGAGAAAAAGAATCAGGTACATTGTACATACATGTTCATATTTATGTTCGAATGGATTACATTTACTACTTGATGGGTTGGACATTTAGTTCAATTTTCTTCCAAAAGAATTCCATCATACATGTAGAGTTGACTGACATATATGTAATCATGATATAATATAATTAAAACCCACCTTGCTAACATTTTACTGGAAACAAGTATTCCTGAATGGCTAATTCTAAAGAGGGATCAATTTCAATAAATTACTGGTCAGTTATAAGTACTTACTAAGTTTGATCTCACAGTACAGCAGACAAAAGTTGAATACAATCTGATGCAGATGAAAGAGCCATTGATACAATATACATGTATGTGGTTAGAAAGAACAGAGAATACATTACAAACCCACTCATAGTCACATGGTCAGAGGGTCTATAGGAGGGGGTTAATATGGGCAGATAATTCTCTCTAATTAATAGAGCCATTTAATGAGGGTCTGTATAATCTGTACCAACCCTGCACGCAGATGTGGGCAGCACAGCTATCACTTGTACCTGCACACCTGGTTCATCACATCACAGCTATCACTTGTACCTGCACGCCTGGTTCATCACAGCACAGCTATCACTTGTACCTGCACACCTGGTTCATCACAGCACAGCTATCACTTGTACCTGCACGCCTGGTTCATCACAGCACAGCTATCACTTGTACCTGCATGCCTGGTTCATCACAGCACAGCTATCACTTGTACCTGCATGCCTGGTTCATCACAGCACAGCTATCACTTGTACCGGCACGTCTGGTTCATCACAGCACAGCTTTTACTTGTACAGTACCTGAACGCCTGGTTCATCACAGCACAGCAATCAATTGTACCTGCACGCCGGGTTCATCACAACACAGCTTTTACTTGTACAGTATCTGCACGCCTGGTTCATCACAGCACAGCTTTTACTTGTACAGTACCTGCACGCCTGGTTCATAACAGCACAGCTATCACTTGTACCTGCACGCCTGGTTCATCACAGCACAGCCATCACTTGTACCTGCACACCTGGTTCATCAAAGGACAGCTATCACTTGTACCTGCACGCCTGGTTCATCACAGCACAGCTATCACTTGTACCTGCACGCCTGGTTCATCAAAGCACAGCTTTTACTTGTACCTGCATGCCTGGTTCATCACAGCACAGCTATCACTTGTACCTGCATGCCTGGTTCATCACAACACAGCTTTTACTTGTACAGTACCTGCACGCCTGGTTCATCACAGCACAGCTTTTACTTGTACAGTACCTGCACGCCTGGTTCATCACAGCACAGCTATCACTTGTACCTACACGCCTGGTTCATCACAGCACAGCTATCACTCGTACCTGCATGCCTGGTTCATCACAGCACAGCTATCACTTGTACCTGCATGCCTGGTTCATCACAGCACAGCTATCACTTGTACCTGCATGCCTGGTTCATCACAGCACAGCTTTTACTTGTACAGTACTTACCTGCACGCCTGGTTCATCACAGCACAGCTATCACTTGTACCTGCATGCCTGGTTCATCACAGCACAGCTATCACTTGTACCTGCATGCCTGGTTCATCAAAGTACAGCTATCACTTGTACCTGCATGCCTGGTTCATCACAGCACAGCTATCACTTGTACCTGCATGCCTGGTTCATCACAGCACAGCTATCACTTGTACCTGCACGCCTGGATCATCACAGCACAGTTATCACTTGTACCTGCACGCCTGGTTCATCACAGCACAGCTATCACTTGTACCTGCACGCCTGGTTCATCACAGCACAGCTATCACTTGTACCTGCACGCCTGGGTCATCAAAGCACAGCTTTTACTGGTACCTGCATGCCTGGTTCATCACAGCACAGCTATCACTTGTACCTGCACGCCTGGTTCATCACAGCTATCACTTGTACCTGCACCACTGGTTCATCACAACACAGCTTTTACTTGTACAGTACCTGCACGCCTGGTTCATCACAGCACAGCTTTTACTTGTACAGTACCTGCACGCCTGGTTCATCACAGCACAGCTATCACTTGTACCTGCACGACAGGTTCATCACAACACAGCTTTTACTTGTACAGTACCTGCACGCCTGGTTCATCACAGCACAGCTATCACTTGTACCTGCATGCCTGGTACCTGCATGCCTGGTTCATCACAGCACAGCTATCACTTGTACCTGCATGCCTGGTTCATCACCATGATCACAGCACAGCTATCACTTGTACCTGCATGCCTGGTTCATCACAGCACAGCTATCACTTGTACCTGCATGCCTGGTTCATCACAGCACAGCTATCACTTGTACCTGCATGCCTGGTTCATCAAAGCACAGCTATCACTTGTACCTGCACGCCTGGTTCATCACAGCACAGCTTTTACATGTACAGTACCTGCACGCCTGGTTCATTACAGCACAGCTTTTACTTGTACAGTACCTGCACGCCTGGTTCATCACAGCACAGCTATCACTTGTACCTGCACGCCTGGTTCATCACAGCACAGCTATCACTTGTACCTGCACGCCTGGTTCATCACAGCACAGCTATCACTTGTACCTGCATGCCTGGTTCATCACAGCACAGCTATCACTTGTACCTGCATGCCTGGTTTATCACAGCACAGCTATCATTCGTACCTGCATGCCTGGTTCATCACAGCACAGCTATCATTCGTACCTGCATGCCTGGTTCATCACAGCACGGCTATCACTTGTACCTGCATGCCTGGTTCATCACAGCACAGCTATCACTTGTACCTGCACGCCTGGTTCATCACAGCACAGCTATCACTTGTACCTGCATGCCTGGTTCATCACAGCACAGCTATCACTTGTACCTGCATGCCTGGTTCATCACAGCACAGCTATCACTTGTACCTGCATGCCTGGTTCATCACAGCACAGCTATCACTTGTACCTGCATGCCTGGTTCATCACAGCACAGCTATCACTTGTACCTGCATGCCTGGTTCATCACAGCACAGCTTTTACTTGTACCTGCACGCCTGGTTCATCACAGCACAGCTATCACTTGTACCTGCATGCCTGGTTCATCACAGCACAGCTATCACTTGTACCTGCATGCCTGGTTCATCACAGCACAGCTATCACTTGTACCTGCATGCCTGGTTCATCACAGCACAGCTATCACTTGTACCTGCATGCCTGGTTCATCAAAGCACAGCTTGTACCTGCACGCCTGGTTCATCACAGCACAGCTATCACTTACAGTACCTGCACGCCTGGTTCATTACAGCACAGCTTTTACTTGTACAGTACCTGCACGCCTGGTTCATCACAGCACAGCTATCACTTGTACCTGCACGCCTGGTTCATCACAGCACAGCTATCACTTGTACCTGCATGCCTGGTTCATCACAGCACAGCTATCACTTGTACCTGCATGCCTGGTTCATCACAGCACAGCTATCACTTGTACCTGCACGCCTGGTTCATCACAGCACAGCTATCACTTGTACCTCCATGCCTGGTTCATCACAACACAGCTTTTACTTGTACAGTACCTGCACGCCTGGTTCATTACAGCACAGCTTTTACTTGTACAGTACCTGCACGCCTGGTTCATCACAGCACAGCTATCACTTGTACCTGCACGCCTGGTTCATCACAGCACAGCTATCACTTGTACCTGCACGCCTGGTTCATCACAACACAGCTATCACTTGTACCTGCATGCCTGGTTCATCACAGCACAGCTTTTACTTGTACAGTACCTGCACGCCTGGTTCATCACAGCACAGCTATCACTTGTACAGTACCTGCACGCCTGGTTCATCACAGCACAGCTATCACTTGTACAGTACCTGCACACCTGGTTCATCACAGCACAGCTTTTACTTGTACCTGCATGCCTGGTTCATCACAAGCACAGCTATCACTTGTACCTGCATGCCTGGTTCATCACAGGTAACCTGCATGCCTGGTTCACAGCACAGCTTTTACTTGTACAGTACCTGCACGCCTGGTTCATCACAGCACAGCTATCACTTGTAGAGTACCTGCACGCCTGGTTCATCACAGCACAGCTATCACTTGTACAGTACCTGCACACCTGGTTCATCACAGCACAGCTTTTACTTGTACCTGCATGCCTGGTTCATCACAGCACAGCTATCACTTGTACCTGCAGGCCTGGTTCATCAAAGCACAGCTATCACTTGTACCTGCATGCCTGGTTCATCACAGCACAGCTATCACTTGTACCTGCATGCCTGGTTCATCACAGCACAGCTATCACTTGCACCTGCATGCCTGGTTCATCACAGCACAGCTATCACTTGTACCTGCATGCCTGGTTCATCACAGCACAGCTTTTACTTGTACCTGCATGCCTGGTTCATCACAGCACAGCTATCACTTGTACCTGCATGCCTGGTTCATCACAGCACAGCTATCACTTGTACAGTACCTGCACGCCTGGTTCGTCACAGCACAGCTTTTACTTGTACAGTACCTGCACGCCTGGTTCATCACAGCACAGCCATCACTTGTACAGTACCTGCACGCCTGGTTCATCACAGCACAGCTTTTACTTGTACCTGCATGCCTGGTTCATCACAGCACAGCTATCACTTGTACCTGCATGCCTGGTTCATCACAGCACAGCTATTACTTGTACAGTACCTGCACGGCTGGTTCTGGCCTACAGCACAGCTATCACTCGTACCTGCATGCCTGGTTCATCACAGCACAGCTAATACTCAAAAATTCTTTTCGCATGCCTGGTTCATCATAGCACAGCTATCGTACCTGTACCTGCATGCCTGGTTCATCACAGCACAAAGCTATCACTTGTACCTGCATGCCTGGTTCAGCACAGCTTTTTTATCACTTGTACCCGCATGCCTGGTTCATCACAGCACAGCTATCACTTGTACCTGCACGCCTGGTTCATCACAGCACAGCTATCACTTGTACCTGCATGCCTGGTTCATCACAACACAGCTATCACTTGTACCTGCATGCCTGGTTCATCACAGCACAGCTATCACTCGTACCTGCACGCCTGGTTCATCACAGCACAGCTATCACTTGTACCTGCATGCCTGGTTCATCACAGCACAGCTATCACTTGTACCTGCATGCCTGGTTCATCACAGCACAGCTATCACTTGCACCTGCATGCCTGGTTCATCACAGCACAGCTATCACTTGTACCTGCATGCCTGGTTCATCACAGCACAGCTATCACTTGTACCTGCATGCCTGGTTCATCACAGCACAGCTATCACTTGTACCTGCATGCCTGGTTCATCACAGCACAGCTATCACTTGTACCTGCATGCCTGGTTCTGGCTATCATTCACAGCACAGCTATCACTTGTACCTGCATGCCTGGTTCATGCACTTGTACCTGCACGCCTGGTTCATCACAGCACAGCTATCACTTGTACCTGCACGCCTGGTTCATCACAGCACAGCTATCACTTGTACCTGCATGCCTGGTTCATCACAGCACAGCTATCACTTGCACCTGCATGCCTGGTTCATCACAGCTATCACTTGTACCTGCATGCCTGGTTCATCACAGCACAGCTATCACTTGTACCTGCATGCCTGGTTCATCACAGCACAGCTATCACTTGTACCTGCATGCCTGGTTCATCACAGCATAGCTATCACTTGTACCTGCACGCCTGGTTCATCACAACACAGCTATTACTCGTACCTGCACGCCTGGTTCATCACAACACAGCTATTACTCGTACCTGCATGCCTGGTTCATCACAGCACAGCTATCACTTGTACCTGCATGCCTGGTTCATCACAGCACAGCTATCACTTGTTGTACCTGCACGCCTGGTTCATCACAAAAATTATTAGTAACATACGCAAGTTTCATTATAAGAGGGTATTAAGAACACAGATGACCAGTGTCATCACAAGAGGGTATTAGGGACACAGATGACCAGTGTCATCACAAGAGGGTATTAGAAACACAGATGACCAGTGTCATCACAAGAGGGTATTAGGGACACAGATGCAGGCCTCTTGTTTTGTGGGACAACAGGCGAGTGACAATCACTCGCCTTATTTATTCTCAGGAGTGTGGTTAGGACACCTAAAATCACACCCCTTAAACGAGTCTAGGCGAGTGATGGGTTATCTCCCTTGATAAGCAATACATCTCCCTGTATAATCCGTGGCGTGTCCGACTCCTCCTACTCCTCCTCCACTTTACTCACTGCACTCCTCCTCCTCCACTTTACTCACTGCACAGCGGGTCGCACAGGTGTGGTGCGGGATAGGGTGGGGCGAGAGACCTGGGGTTTTCGCTACCTGAGATTCCATGGGCCAGGCTGCACCCTACAGTAGAATGGGTCGACTGCGCATGCGCGGTGAGTAGTGCGCAATGAGTAGTATAGAAAGGGCACACGATCTCCCTATCCCTATAAACTAACCCATGGGGGTGAATGAGCACTCGTATGTGTAAAGTGGCAAGTACAAACTATTACTCGGAATGTACAAGCATTCCCTCAGATTAACACTCTGTCTGTACTAACTTTATTTAGAACAATAAACGTGAACCGTCACTTTCGGATACTTCATAGCCTATGTCAGGAAAGTTCCACGCCTTGAATGTCGACAGCTGCCCTGCATGCCAGGCTGTCCAGCAGAGTTGAACTGTTCAAAATGAGCTCAAAAAACGGTGACTGTCTGGTCGTTGGAATTGATAAAGAAATTGAAATAATGGATGGTATTTGACGTGCGATACATCAATTTGAAACCCTGAACATACGTTCAAAACATATTTGACATTCTACAGCTTTAGAAATATATAGGAATCGCAATTCAGCAAAAATAGTGTACCGTAAAACTCGTGTAAGGAATTTTATCACGTTCAGAATACTACCGATGGACGGTCTGTTTTGCTTCATCCTCACTAAATAACTCGTCTAAATTCTTATAGATGTCACGGTATGTATTCCTGGTTACTCGTAGCATAACAAATATCTAATATTTATTAAACACTCCCAGTAAATCGATAAATATCCTTTTGTTTACGCAACATGTGGCTTCTCTCAGCGAAAACAAGCGCCGTTCTTACATGTACTCCGTCGAAATCGGCCACGGCGCATGCATAACTCAACGATATTTTATGTTAATGAGCAGTTGGAGAAGTCGGGTAACGTCAGGTGATCAGCATTTTTGCGGGTTTATTGTGCAAATGAAAGCAGAGTTGTTGCCCTTCAATTTGACATCTTTAACGTGGGGAGTAGCTTCCGGGATTTCGTTGCAGAAGCTTGTAAACAAGGTGCATTTTTACGCGTTTCAACAAACACTTAGAACTGAATAAATGACGCTCTGTTTTACATTTGTAGACGATCTTCACATAACTAGGCATCTTTTTTAGTAATAAACACCGAACTCACGTGAAATAATTAATGAAATAATACATTTTAGTTGGAGTAAGCCGTGTCTGGTTTGATTTTTCCACACGTGGCTCTAAATTGTTTCGAAAAACGATCAAACCGTCAAACGTCCGATCATGCGATGGTTTCTCGGACCGTTTTTATCCGGAGTCGACACTGGGAACTTGACAGTCGAGCAACGTGTATACACGGACAAGGATAAATGGCACTGCCACACGTAAGTTGGTAATGAATTTAGCTGCGTTTACTTTTTTTTAATGACCGCGAAATGCCAGGTGCGCTATAGTCGCGCACCTAGTTCCAAGTTCAGGAGCGCGATCGCGCGCCTCAAAACGAGAGGCCTGACTGATGACCAGTGTCACCACAAGAAGATATTTGGGACACGATGACCAGTGTCATCACAAGAGGGTATTTGGGACACAATGACCAGTGTCATCACAAGAGGGTATTAGGGGCACAGATGACCAGTGTCATCACAAGAGGGTATTTGGGACACAATGACCAGTGTCATCGCAAGAGGGTATTAGGGACATAGATGACCAGTGTCATCACAAGAGGGTATTTGGGACACAATGACCAGTGTCATCACAAGAGGGTATTAGGGACATAGATGACCAGTGTCATCACAAGAGGGTATTTGAGACGTAGATGGCCAGTGTCATCACAATAGTTAATATGGGACACAGATGACCAGTGTCATCACAGGAGGCTATTAGGGACACAGATGACCAGTGTCATCACAAAATGTAATATGAGACGCAGATGACCAGTGTCATCACAAGAGGGTATTAGGGACACAGATGACCAGTGTCATCACAAGAGGGGATTAGGGACACAGATGGCCACTGTCATCACAAGAGGGTATTAGGAACACAGATGACCAGTGTCATCACAAGAGGGTATTAGGGACACAGATGACCAGTGTCATCACAAGAGGGCATTAGGGACACAGATGGCCACTGTCATCACAAGAGGGTAAATATTAGGAACACAGATGACCAGTGTCATCACAAGAGGGTATTAGGGACACAGATGACCAGTGTCATCACAAGAGGGTATGACACAGATGGCCACTGTCATCACACGAGGATAAATATTAGGAACACAGATGACCAGTGTCATCACAAGAGGGTATTTGGGACACAGGTGACCAGTGTTATCACAAGAGTGTATTAGCGACACCGATGACCGGTGTCATTACAAGAGGGTATTAGGGACACTTCACAGATGACCAGTGCCATCACAAGAGGGTATTAGGGACACAGATGACCAGTGTCATCACAAGAGGGTATTAGGGACACAGATGACCAGTGTCATCACAAGAGGGTAATATGGGACACAGATGACCAGTGTCATCACAAGATGGTATTTGGGACATAGATGCCCAGTGCCATCACAAGAGGGTATTAGGGACACAGGTGACCAACTGGTGTCATCACAAGAGGGTAATATGGGACACAGATGACCAGTGTCATCACAATAGGTAATATGGGACAGAGATGACCAGTGTCATCACAGACGGGTATTAGGGACACAGATGACCAATGTCATCACAAGAGGGTATTAGGGACACTTCCCAAATGACCAGTGTCATCACAAAACAGGCATTTGGGACACCATCACCAGTGTCATCACAAGAGGGTAATATGGGGCACAGATGACCAGTGTCTTTCCATCACATCCGTAATACAAGGAGTACGTGCGCCAAAACTAAGAATAATCCGACTCGTCATTTGGGTAATATTGAACAAAATTACTTCTCAAATTATGTGATTTTCAACATTATTTGAAAATCTGACAACTTTGTCAGAGAGAATAGAATGCAACAAATTAGAAGCCTGCATCTCTCACGGTTCAAGAGTTACAGCTCTTCAAACATCAGTTAAATATGTTCCGTTTTTCACAAAATCCAAGATGGCGGCCAAACCACCTGACCTAGAAGCAAACTTTTTGCATATTCGTGATCTCCATATCATATAACATATATTTCGTCACTTTCCTTGTCCAAATCAGTTGAACTTGAAAATCCGGTTTTACGGACTAACTTCTCTTATTGAGTTTTCAAAGACCCTGATCCATTGATTATCATATGTGTACCAAGTTTCGTGCTGATTGCATCATTGGTTCCAGAGGAGTAGAGTTTAGAATTTTATTTCGAAAACGAGGTAAATCCAAGATGGCCGCTGAACCCTTCGACCAATCACAACCAACTTTCAATATGCACTAGATCCCCCCATGTCTATATGTGTGGAGTTTGAGCATGATCGGCCTGACGATTGCTGAGATTTAGCATCCACAAAATCAGGGAGAATAATAATAAAAATAAAAATAATAATAATCTGAACAATAATAAGAAGTCTTCCGACTTTCGTCGGAAGCCTAATAATAAAATCTTTATTTAGACTGGGTAGCTCGTTTAGCCGAAGGCTAGTCTTCCACGAGGCCCAGTGTAAAAATTAGTACTGTACAAGTTGGACACTTAATTACAAGAATAAAACAATACACATGTTATAAATACACATTGAAAGGTAAGAATTTCGATTATAAAATCATGGGATTAAAAATTAAAAATAAATAGTTATTAGACATTGCGAGATTTCAAGAATCTGGCTTTGAAAGATTGAATTGATGGAGCCTCTCTGATGTAATTGATAAGATCGTTCCATATCCTTGGACCGTAGTACATAAAACTCTTCTTAAAAATTTCAGTTCTTGGGCGTGGTACCATAAGGTCATCACGGGTCATGGAACGAGTAGTTCTTTGTCTCTTTATCCGCTGCATATAGTCAGTCAAGTAAGTTGGTGACGAACCATTCATAGCTTTGTATACAAGGACAGCCTTGTGCAGTTCGATGCGGTCCGCCACTGATAGCCACCTCAGCTCCATGAACATTTCTGACGACGGAGTCAAGAAAGGCACTTGAAGGACTGTTCGAGCCCCACGTGTTTCATCACAAGAGTGTAAAAGGGACACACTGAAGGCTTCATCACAAGAGGGTATTAGGGACACAGATGGCAAATTTCAGAACAAGAGGATTAGGGACAGATGACATGTTTCATTACAAAAAGTATCAGGTACACACTCAAGTTTCATCACAAGAGGGTCTTACGGACTCAGACGACAAGTTTCATCACAGGAGGGTATTAGGGACCCAGATGACAAGTTTCATCACAAGAGAGTATTAGAGACACAGATGAAAATTATTTTCACAAGAAGATAAAAGGAACACACTCCAGTTTCAGCGCAAGACGGTATTAGGGACACACTCAAGTTTCATCACAAGAGGGTACCCGGTATTAGGGACACAGATGACAAGTTTCATCACAAGAGGGTATTACTATTAGGGACCCAGATGACAAGTTTCATAACAAGAGAGATTATAGGGACAGATGACGAGTTTCATCACAAGAGAGTATTAGGGATACAGACGACAAGTATCATCACAAGAGGATGAAAGGAACACACTCCAGATTCGCCACAAGAGGGTATTAGGGACACACTCAAGTTTCATCACAAGAGTGTAAAAGGAACACACTGAAAGCTTCATTCAGGATTTAATAGGAACACACTCTAGAGAGTTTCATCACAAGAAGATATTACTACGAACACAGATGACAAGTTTCATCACAAGAGCGTAGAAGGAACATAAGACGACAAGTTTCATCACAAGAGCATAGAGGGAACACACTGAATGTTTCATCACATCATAATAATTAATAGGAACACACTCCAGCTTCATCAGAAGAGGGTATTAGGGATATTTCCCTATTAATTCGCGATGTAGTGATGAAACTCAGCACTCCAAAAATTGGCTACTTTCGAATTATTTGTTGAGCGAATTCTAGAAAAACGCGAGTGTTCGAATTAAATGTCGCGCCGACTTTCACGGAGAATCCAAAATGGCGGACTGCTTCGCCGTGGTCGTAGTGATCGTATTTATTACTGTGTATTAACTTTGATATCTCATCAGTTTCCATAAAATGCAGTGTATGATGTCAGAAAATCTCCTCTACCCTGATAAAGGCGTCTAATTTTATTCGAGAAAGTCGAGCATATTAATCGAGTGACAAGTTCAGCACCATCATGCAGATTTTTGAGCTGACGTCCGTAAATTCGCGTCCATAATAACATCGTAAAAGTAGGCCAAAACATTGAACGTATTCCTTCCTTTTTGTTCAGTATTAGCTACAATGTATGATCTATATTATGAAACCTAACTGACATGGAATTGAATGAATATTCTGGAAATATAAAACTATACACATATTAGAGTATTCCATGTTCGAGTCGTTCGGTATGTCGACGTTGTTGTTGTGAACCCTGAAAATGAACTAACGGCAAATTTGTGTAGGATTGTATCACGAAGTTTTAGACAGATTAGCGGACTGTCATAGACTTTTTGGTCTTCACTGTGCATGATTTTACACACACCATCCAGGACTTGAATAAATATCCCGGACCTATATGACACAAAATTAATGTTGAATTAACGGCGGATTGTACAAGAGAACCGAGTGTCAGTCGGCAATACACGTTTCGATTGGTTTGTTTCAAGAATGATAATATCTATTACGGTACCGGTACTGTAACAGTTTACTAAAAGTCAGTGTTCGAATTTAAGAAAAATTTGAACCAGTCCGCCGGACTGGCGAGCCAAAAATGGAATCAGTCCGCAAATATTTTTACTAGTCCGTTAATATTAAATAAAAGATGATCTGGGAACATTTGTCATCATTTTGTTCTCTGTCATGGTTGCTACTAAATAAGAAATTAATAATTGTGCATTTCTTGAATTTCTTGAGCGCGTGTGAAGATAATAACATACGACAAACCCCGTCGGCTAGACTTTGACGGCGACCTTGACTGCACGTGTCGTCGCGAAACACTGCTCCAACAAATGCCATTTCAAGCCAAGAAATCAGTAGATTTCTTTCGACGTTGATGGAGAATATGTTTAAAATTGTCCTGATAAACATGATCAGGTCGACTGAAGCGTAATCATGTTGCTGATTTCTCGATTCTCGACCTGGAAGTGGGTGCTTTATTTGCTGAAAAGATCGTCAACCTGCCGCCATGCATTGCCATGCGCTGCATTACAATCACACTTTATGGTATGCGGACACTGGTCGCGCCGCTTTACGGTTGTTGTTGTTGTCGCAAAACGCAACCGTGGTCGTGATTTCGTTGGAATTTGCTGAATTTTTTTTTAGACGCGCAGGATTTATTTTAGATTCGGTCGGGTAACCGAAAACAGACATATCTTTTACAAATTGTGCGGAGATATTCAGAGAAATAGTTTACACAATGAACTGAGAGTTCTTTTGTTACCAGTCCGACGGACTTGTTGTTCAGTCACTCACACCAGTCCGTTTGATTTTTTACCAGTCTCGGACTGACGGACAGGTGCCAAATTCGAACTCTGAAAGTAAAAGTCGAAGTATGATATCGTTATGAATATTAATTAAATACTGGTATGTTCTCATCTCCGAAACTTTACCTAATGCCATTTAAATGTTTCTCAAATTTGTTTAGCATATAGAGTAATGGAATGGCGATAGCGATGTTTTGATTCTTAGTGTAAAAATGCGCGGTGTAATTCCAAAGAATTTTTTATTGCTGTAATTTTGGTAAGTTCGTGGGTATTCGTAAGAAATATTTTCATTCACAATAAAATATTTATCAAAACCGGAAAGAGTAAGTCTTTATGATAACTATATTTGAACAAAACAGAGCACATGCAGAGATGATTGTTGTCGGCGCTTCACATCGCAAAATTTGTTTGGTGAGAAAACTGACGTTTGTCAACTGTGTGATTTCCTGTCTATGTTT
Organism: Hanleya hanleyi; assembly: GCA_036873755.1. NCBI lineage: Eukaryota > Metazoa > Mollusca > Polyplacophora > Lepidopleurida > Hanleyidae > Hanleya > Hanleya hanleyi. Next base: position 61,074 of record JAVTVY010023126.1, on the reverse strand, counting down.
CATTAAACGATAGATGCAATCAAAACCAAGATATAACAAGTTTGAATGAGGTATTGTGAACAAGGGCCACACATTAACACACAAACCCATAATACTGCAGCGTTAATTTGAAACCCCTTCCAATTGCCTCTTGCTGGTGAATCGCGCATCCTCACCCAGAGCTGAATTTGGGCTTCCGAAGGGACAAGGTATTCCCCAGGCAGTCAATTCAATGTTATTACACACGATCTCATTTGCATATGAATAAGTGTCATTTCCAGTATGGGTGAAACTTGCATGCTGCACGTGGACTCTCCTATTTCACTATATATTTCATGCTGTTCTCTCCACTGGAAACTGAAACATCTTGTCACCCCTATCCTGACTTTGGATTCTTCCATTTTATGTGGTTTTCTCTGGAGGGCAAGCTGTGCTGAATGGGAAATAGCTGGACAGGCTAAAAATAAACTAAACACTTCATTAGCAAGCTATCCCGGTACTCAAAACAATGTAGCCATTGACAATTTAAATATCAAAGGAGACCTGCAGCAAATGCCATTCATGTGGAGGCTTGGTGTTTCAGTAGGAAATTGAGGGGCACTGAGGGGGTATACTATTATGTCGTGCGATGTGGACACATCGTTTCAAGTTTGTTTCCTATACAGTGAACCTTAATAATGATAATAATAAAAATACGGCCTCTTTCACGAACATGCTATATAGATATTGTATTGTATGTTGAGTATTATTAGAAGGGAGAAAAATCAGAGAACCTGTTGAAGAATGCAGGACGAGTCGGATCGATCACCGTAATTCTGTAGGTTTGTTTACGGTCAAATATACTTACCACATGGGGTCCCTCACCTTGTCGTGTGGATAATAACACGGACGTATGGACTGTTAGGGGGAGGGAGGGGGGGAATGGATGTTCTGAAAGAAAAAAGGAAACCCGTCGATACGTTGTCATGCACAAACAAGTGATGCTCGAGAATTGTAGTCCAGATTTTTTATTTTTAGAAATTTTTATTGATCAAAATACTAAGATAAAATCAACGTTAAATGTACATCCTTCCAAAAGGCTTTTCGTGATGGCTCATTTTTGACGTCAAATAATGGTCGTTTGATTGTTCACTTCACCTGAAAATATAACGAATAGCATACAGCATACCGAAAGGTTAAATCGCATCTTGCTTTCCCCAAACGAAGAATTCAGTTGCTGTGAAGAAATCTGATGCAATTCACCAGCACACACGTTACAACTTGATATCTCCGCGGGAACGTCACCCGACAAAGTTTGAACTCTGCTCCCTTCCAGTGCCTCCTTTGAACACGGCCCAAGTGCCTCCCATATGAATAATACAGGGCAGGTAAATGGGGGACAGCGAGGGGTTTAGCATATACGACGAACAAATATATTAACGTTGAAGATCTCTCAAATTTGTTACTTAAAATAATGTGTGTTTTTCAAATAAAGGAATGCTATATACGAACGCTGGAAACTGAAGAATGATTCAATAGCGGGCCGTGTGCAGACACTCGACCACGTGCGGGGGACTACCGTATATATTTTTCCCGACTGCGGCGAAACGCGATCAAGTTAGGATAAAATTACAGGACTGCGGAGTTAATTGAATCAATTTTTTTCCTTATAGACTGTAAGTAATAGTAATTCAGTCTGATTATATTGTACCATGCCCTGTTGTTTCTCTGCGCTTACAAATAGCATACGCAGATATACTATATGAGATTCTAGTAACATATTCACTTTACTTTCATCGGCACGAACTCCGTGGCGAAAACGGGAGTGTTCGAATTTATTGTTTCACGGATATTGAAAATGCTCCCGTGTTCGTTTTATTAGGATGGACAAAATCACGACAGTGGAAAAATCAGCCGTTTTCGAATTAAATTTGGAAGGTGAATTAATAGGGAAATTACCGTACCCCAATGTTTCATCCCAATAGGGTATTAGAGACACAGAGGACAAGTTTCATCACAAGGGGGTATCAGAGACAAAGGACAAGTTCCGTCACAAGGGGGATTAGGAAAACACTTACATATCATAACAAGAGGGTACTAGGGACGCAGATGACAAGTTTCATCACAAGAGGGTAGAAGGAACACAGATATGGCAAGTTTCATCACAACAGGGTATTAGGAACACAAATGGCAAGTTTCAGAACAAGAGGGATTAGAGACAGATGACATCACAAGAGGTTACATATTACATGTAGGAAACAGATGAAAAGTTTGATCCCAACACACTGAAAGCCTCATCACAATAGCTAGGACAATAGAAACACACTACAGTTTCATCGCAAAAGGGTAATAGGGACACAGATGACAAGTTGCATCACAAGAGCATACAAGGAACACACTGAAAGCTTAATAACAAGAGGATAATAATTAATAGGAACACACTCCAGCTTCATCATAAGAGGGTATTACTATTAGGGATATACTCAAGTTTCATCCCAATAGGGTATTAGAGACACTGAGGACAAGTTTCGTCACAAGGGGGTATTAGGAACACAGATGACAAGTTTCATCACAAGAGGGTATTAGGAGCTAGCACACTTAAATTTCATAACAAAAGGATATTAGCGACACATATGACAAGTTTCATCACAAGAGGGAATTAGGAACACAGATGACAAGTTTTATCACAAGAGGGAATTAGGAACACAGATGACAAGTTTCATCACAAGAGGGAATTAGGAACACAGGTGACCAGTGTCATTACAAACGGGTATTAGGGACACAGATGACCAGTGTCATCACAAGAGGGTATTAGGGACACAGATGACCAGTGTCATCACAAGAGGGTATTAGGGACACAGATGACCAGTGTCATCACAAGAGGGTATTAGGGACACAGATGACCAGTGTCATCACAAGAGGGTATTAGGAACACAGATGACCAGTGTCATCACAAGAGGGTAATATGGGACACAGATGACCAGTGTCATCACAAGAGGGTATAATATTAGGAACACATGGCAGATTTCATTGTAATGGGGACCAATTGCTGTGTTTTCTTTTATACAACTCAGACGATTGAAGAACTTCAAGAATAAAGCTGAGTATATGTCAAATTTTAGCTTATGGGTAGTAGATATAGCACATATAATAACACTGAGATATGTGACCAATTTCAGAATATAATGGAAATTAAATTTTTAAAACCTCTGTTTTAGGACAGACAAAAATCCCACCAGTTTTGGAGGGTGAATTAGTTACGCATAGAACAAAAGAAAACTGTGTTATTTTTTCCACTGAAGTATCCCATAATAAAGCTACAGTGTTGAAGTTTGATCTTAAGTAGACCACTGGTAACCATAATTTACAGGAAAGCCAGAAGATTAAAATGTTTGGTCACTAACTAATATCACTTGTGTCTGTCCACATTCGATGTAACATTAGCAACATCAAAAATATATGAAAATGTGTTCTAAAACAGAACCATAATATGATTGAATAATTTTGTTATAAACTTGTCCACTGTTGTGGCTAATTTGATGTCCGTATGAAGATAAAATATTTTGAATTTCAACTGAAATCAGCATACAGAATGTCGCTAATGTTTCGCCTTGCAAAATGTCTGTCCTACTTTGTGTAACATTAGCAACATCACAATTATTCTCCAGTTTAAATATCAGAATCTTTAGAGAGCCTTTTATCCCAATTCTTGGTTTCTAATATAACAGTTCAACTTCTAAAACAGCTGCGAGGATTGAAAATTTCAACTAAAGCTTCAAGAATCTTTTTTTCTTTTGTCTGTCCACAATGTGAAACATTAGCAACATTGAAACATTAGCAACACTACCAATTATAATTTTTATCTATTCAAAATGTTAATAGATTATTTGGCTCAGTAAAACCTGACAGACCATCTACATTGTGATAAAAACACTTTTAATTTGGATTATTTTATTTTCCTACCCAATATCAGTTGAAAACGTGCCTGCAGGATGTGGACAGACGTTTTATAGCTAATGTTACATTTGTCTGTCCACATGTAACGTTAGCAACAAATGGAGAATGCCAAAAATAATGTACTTGCATAATCAGTTTACTAAATTGATAATGAAAAGAACAAATAGATGAAAATGTGATAATTATCAAGGTAAAGCTATCAGCAAAATCAGTTGCTTTTGATGAAATAAAAGCAAATGTCTGTCCTGTAACACCGATTTTCACTAAAATTTCTATATAAATTGCTACAATTCAGTAAATATGCAGATGAGATGAGTTTCCTGCTTGTTTTTCTTCAAGAAACCACAGCCTTGATAGCTGATTCTGTTCTATGCGAGAAATATTTTCTTTTTAAAACGAGTCCTATGTTGCTAACGATTCAAAATGTCTGTCCACCTGTAACATTAGCAACATACTTTAATGTCCATTTGTTGCACTACCGAATCCTCTGGGACATAAAAAAAATAATGGATCATCAATACATCTTCAGAGTTATCATTTTAACATATTAAAGTTGGCCATTGTGTCCCATAAATCTATTGAACAGTTGTTAATTGTTGTCACTTACACAAGCATGTCTGTCCACATGTAACATTAGCAACACAATTTTAACCAAAAGAAGGAAATTTTCTCATAGTAATATTTAAATCAAGATGTCAGCACTGAATTGTTTAGGCTTATTTGTGTATTTACATTTAGATATAAACTTTGGAAAGCAGATAATGATGATAATCATTAACATACATTTAATTTTAGGAAATTAATGTTGCTAATGTTACACAATGTCTGTCCACATGTAACATTAGACACAACAATAACTTTCTTCTAAAATCTTAACGAATCGGCAAATAGGTGAAACCTGATTGAATTTATGGAATACAAATCTAGGCAAATCCATATCTTTAGCTTGGTGGTCAAAATTATACTTGTTGCAAACAGAGAAAAAAAGGTTCGAAAACCGGTGTCCGTCCACCACTCAATGATGCATTGTGCACTTCGTTTTCATCTCAAATTTATGCTTTATGACTCTAAATCATCTGTTTAAATATTATAGGTCTTCAAATGCATTCCAGTTTGTAACTATGTTCAAAAGTTTTTAACTTTTCATAGTTTAACTGGCAAGAAGTGAGTGAGTTGTTCTGCCATGTTAATATTGAGCTAAACTGACCAGGTTGGACAGAAGTCCTGAGATATTTGATTTTGGGGTATAAGTTATCCCATTATTATTTGATTTAGAATGTTAAGATCTGTAGTCATTTGAAAACTCAATTATCTTGTAACATTGTTGAATTTTTTTTTTTGCTTTTGAGTGGGACAATTTGGCCCCTATTATAATGAAAACTGCCACATATGACCAGTGTCATCACAAGAGGGAATTAGGGACACAGATGACAAGTTTCATCACAAGAGGAAATTAGACACACAGATGACAAGTTTTAAATGGGGCACTATGTATTATGTCAGTATAGCAACCTGAATTCAACAAAGAGCGATCGTCGCCTACTCAACACTTTATACGGTACTGGATAGCGAGATGTGCATGTAGTGTATAGGTGTACATAATAATTAATTTAACGGTCCTGGAGTGGAGGTGATGGTCCTCAGTGGCTGAATGCACCTATGGTGATGTTCGAGTGTCAAGATCTAGACAAATCTGGACTACTCCAGCTCTGCTTGGACTGAATAATTCAGACTGAAAAAAAGGTCATTGATCTACTTTATAACAGATTTAAGTTATCATAACCAAAACACGTGTTAGTATCAATGATGACCTAGAATGTTGAATCCACATACACCTCCTTGAGGGTCCTATTACAAGGACAGAACCTGTATCTAAATAAATATAGTACACTTAGGCCATAGACGGTCAATAATATTTGTTAGAGTGCGTTCCGACTTAAACCAGTCATCAACTTGTACATATGTGGACAATATAAAAAGACCTCGAGAAATACATATTTTATCATTGGAAATCTACTGAGCGTAGAATCACATCGAGCTCAACCAAATCTGGGCAGCAGATATTCATCAGCTTTCATTCATGAGAATATAATTGGAGTATTCTCCCCTGAACCGAGCTCTCTGTCTACCATAGGATAGCAAGACCGTCGGCACATCTAAACTCAATAACTCTTCACTTTCAATGCTCTGGGGTGGTTTCAAATTCGCACAGTGGTCGTGACAACATATATTTTACACCCTTGATGGTCAAACTTTTCGTTTATAATTTATATACTGTTGGATTACCCAAAATTTTAGTCTGATCTGTTGACAAGAGTGAAAGTGTGCGACACTGCACTGTAGTCGGAAATGGCTTCAAAACAGCTTCACCGTTTGCTGTCAGACTCCTGCAAATTCGTCCCACTCTTCGAAAACTCTGTAAGTATGGACTTTATTTATGTTGACAGTTATTTGGACGTATATCAACGTTTTCCTTAATAACCAATTTGGTCATTCTGATGAATAAATTGATTTGTCTGGAGAACTTTTATCCGCGGGAAATAATTTATTCACCAAGTTTGCCAACTCAAGTTTGTACTTTGGATTTCCTTTTCTGCAAAAAAAGTAAGCATCTCTGGGAGTCCGTGAAATACTCCAGGCATGGAGTATTCGGTAAATTATGTGAATATCAGATTATTTAACCTTGTTTGTGTTTCTTATTTTGTTAAAAGTTATGTATTTGTGATACTTACAAAATACAGTACACCGTTGTCCTCACATCAAAGATGTCTGAATGCTTCGGGGGCGGGGCATTAAGGTCAACCAGTATCTTTCCAGCCAATAGTCTTACAGTAGTTTATGTTTGACCTTTGACCTCCAGTTGAGCCGGTCCACTATCAACAAGAGCGCGTGGCCAGGAACAGAAGCGAATTTGACAGCCAGAAAGATGTCTTCAATCTCCTCTCCACCAGAATGTTTACAGAAACCCTTAAATTTCCCTCTGAAACATTTGTTGGGACCTGGACCTTCAAATGCTTATCCACGTGTACTGGGAGCCAATTCTCTACCTCTACTTGGACATCTTCACACAGAATTTTTTGAGGTAAGATATTATGATTATATAATAGCATGAACCATATGGACAGAAAACCAAGTCAACTTATGGGTATCTACTGAAGGTCAACGTTAGGCATATAATACCCAGCCTTATTAGTGGGGATGTTAATTTTGTTTTTTCGCAAATTCGATGTTCATAAACCTCAAATCTCTTAAGTATTTTAGGCTGGGCAGGCTATTATTCACATTATTGAGAGAGAGAATTAAGGTTCAATGTCACGTTCAGCAATATTTCAGCTATATAGCGACGATCAAACAAAATTCTAAGTATTCGAGCCAATAACTTTGTAATCCAACACATTAAAACATACACACATTAAAACTTATGCAACAAACCGATTTCTCTCAAGTAAACGAAGACACAGTCCTCCCTCACCCGACTAAAAAGATCTTCCAAAGTAGTCGCTCGATGAAAAGAATCTCTTTCAATCTCAAAATCTATGCAGTCGATAAATAAGGATATGTTTCGCTGTGAGATTTTCGTGGCTCTTTTTTTAGTAAATGTTCGTGAGTTAATCGTGTATGGCCGATTCTACATCGCCTGATCATGGTTTGATCGAAACATTTCTGGCTGTTCAGATGGGTATAGCCTACAGTTTTTTTAGAACTCCTGAGGTTTGTTATTATTAACGGCATCCCATAAAGATTGAAACAGCCATCTCACATAAGTACATGTACAGATAGAGGGTCTGAAATCATTTTTTCTGGGTCTAACGAAATAGAGAGGTTTGATTGTTGTATTATGGGACAGACCAGAATGATTCTTACTGAGAAAGCTTTCTCTTCTGTTCAGCCTTTTCGGACTATTAGTTGAGGTCGAGCAAAGGACCTTCCTCATATTACTCACAAGTTATTCAAATCTATATTTAATGTCTAGCAGATTGATTTGCTGTGAGAAGACATAAAGTAGTCCACCAAAAACTCTTGCTAACATGACATAATTTGGAGATATATTTGGGAACGAGGTGACTGAATGTTAAGTCTCTCACTATCAAACATTCAAAGTAATTCTCAAGCCACATATTTATCGAACAATTTCAGATAAACTAACTGGGCCGTCTGCAGTCGTTCACATGGCAGATATGCTGGGGTGCCAGGATTCTGAGAAAGATATCCATGAAATGAATTTGAATCAAAGTTTTCATCAGCTTGAGATATACATGTATCTGGTAACATTAATATAATTTATACGATGTTGACGATGTTGACGGGGTCTGGAAATCTCCAAGTGTAGACCTACATGGCGTAGGTCAAGCATCAATAGATTAGCTTGATACCTTTGGATATGATGACATAGATGTGATATGGGTTCATATAAGGGTGTGGTCTGAACATCTTACTGACATTTTAATGAATATTTCTGCTGTATCTTAATTTTAAACTGAATGATGAGGGAGGAGAATGACTTCAATGTCTACATAATCTTTAATTGATTGCCATGATAGTATACTGTATGTTATATTATATAAAGCTTACACTTGATTCAATATGTAAGCACAGTAACTAGAGTATTGGTTTATATAGCATGTAAATAATTGTACATGTATTTTACTGAGATTATGCTAAGAGAATACTCTACGTGCAAAATCATGCATTCCCACTCACAATGTCTTTATTTATTTGAGCAGTTCAAACACATCTAATATAAGGGAACAATTTTGAGTGAATGTAATTATGAGACAATTCAGTCAGTATGGTAAACTAGATAAACTGGTTGGTAGATCTGGACATGAAACAGCTGTGATACTTTGAACTATGATCTGGTTATCTATCTCATAATTCCTATTTTATTAATCTGTCTATAACCTTTGAAACTACTATACATGTATCTGTCTGGCTGGAAGCAATTAACCTGACATTATATGTAGATGTCTAAAAAACTTGGAATTAGGGTATGTGTAGATGTTTAAACCACTCAGAATAACAGTACCGGTTTTTGTAAATGTCTAAAACACTCAGAATAGAGTATAATGTGTAGATGTCTTAAATACTCTAGCATGTGTAAATGTCTAAAACACTCAAAATTAGAGCCTTAATTTCCACAAAGAGGATCACTGTTTTCATGAGAAATCAATCTAACCCCAAAAATAATTAGCCAGCATATTTGAAAGGTGGAAAAGATCGTTCAATTTGCTAATATATGTCTTCAGCGTTTGTGATTCATTTATGCCTATCTTTAAATTATGGATATGCTATTAAAGTAGTAGTGCTAGTAATATTCAGTTTGATATGTTAAGAGACTTGGATCAGTGCAAAAAGGTTATATGAATGTTTGCCATACTGTGAGCATTGACTGCAGGGCCATGATTGTGAGCATCTGATGAGGGGATTATAGTGTGACAAGGGGATTATAGTGTGACAAGGGGATTATAGTGTGACAAGTATTGGCAAGTGTCAGAATGGATTAAGTGCAAGGTTTAACCTTTATATCTAGGTTATCCAACAACTTATAACCTAGATAACATAGCAGTAAGCATCAGACCTCAATAATTCATGTTTGTACCCAACACCTCAGGTACTGGTAAATCTTACAGGCTAATAACTGATTATGCTTACCCAGGTAAACAGAAATTTTATCTACAATGTATTCATCTCCAGATCCTGGATGAGATTAAAGCAGGAATACAGTATGCATTCCAGACAAACAATGAATGGACATATGCTATCTCAGCTGCAGGTAAGGCCAACAGTATGCATTGCAGACAACTAACGACTGGACACATGCTACTCAGCATGCAACCGTACATATTCCAGATAAAGAATGAGTGAGCATATGCTAACTTGCCAGACAAACAATGAATGGACAAATAATATCACACAGACGGGTAAGGTCAACAGTACACATTGCAGACATACAATAAGTGATGCTATCTCACACACAGGTAAGGTCAACAGTACATATTCCAGACAAACAATGAGTGGACAAATGCAGTACACATTCCAGACAAACAATGCATGGACATATACAATCACACACAGGTAAAGGCAACAGTACACATTGCAGACAAACAATGAGTGGACATATGCTATCATACAAATAGGTAAGGCCAACATTCTAGACAAACAAGGAGAGGACATATGTGGTTCATACTTTATGTAAGAATCACGAGACGGTTGCATGATATGCTAACTTGCCAGACAAACAATGAATGGACATATAATATCACACAGACAGGTAAGGTCAACAGTACACATTGCAGACATACAATAGTGATGCTATCTCACACACAGGTAAGGTCAACAGTACATATTCCAGACAAACAATGAGTGGACATATGCAGTACACATTCCAGACAAACAATGCATGGACATATACAATCACACACACAGGTAAAGGCAACAATACACATTGCAGACAAACAATGAGTGGACATATGCTATCATACAAATAGGTAAGACCAACATTCTAGACAAACAAGGAGAGGACATATGTGGTTCATACTTTATGTAAGAATCACGAGACAATGCATACAATAGCCAAGTCTGGGGACAACAATGTGTCTAGACCTGTGCCTTTTTAACGACACAAAGACAAAGGACAATAGTTCCTACATGAAGTATCGACCACATATGATCTCTCACACACAGGTGGGTCAACAGTACACATTCTAGACAAACAATGATTGGACATATGATCTCTCGCACACAATTATGGGCAACAGTACACATTCCAGACAAACACACTGAGTGGGCATATGAGAGCCTTCCCGACAAAAAATGAGTGGACATATTTTATTTGACACACAGGCATGACAGGTAAGGTCAACAGTGAGCATTCCCGACAAACAGTGAGTGAACATATGCTATCCCACACACAAATGAGGTCAACTGTAAACATTCCAGACAAACAATGAGTGGAAATATGCTGTCATACAAACAGGTAAGGCCAACATTCTAGACAAACAAGGAGAGGACATATGCTATCTTACACACAGGTGGGTCAACAACTCACATTCTAGACAAACAATGAGTGGATGCTATCTCATACACAGATAAGGTCAACTGCATGTAAACATTCCAGACAAACAATGAGTGGACATATGCTATCATACAAACAGGTACGGCCAACATTTTAGACAAACAGGGAGAGGACATATGATCTCTCGCACACAGTTAAGGGCAACAGTACACATTCCAGACAAACAGCAAGTGGACATGCTATCACACACACAGGAAATATCAACAGTACACATTCTTCGAATGTAGTCCACATCTCTCAGTATATTGAGCCGTCGGATCGCTGACACAAGACTGACTGTAGCTTCTTGTATCAATTGTTTAGTGGTATATTTTAATTTCAACCTATGCTTCTAGATGGATGAATATTTTAACTATAGTGATAATTGGCATATTTTTACTTAAAGTTAATTATCATTAATATAAGAATAATGGTCTTTTCTTGAATTAGTGTGGTTACAAAATTGATGCAAATATACCTCATTTATATCAGTTAGCACTTGTTAACAATATCTCTTCATGTTGAAGCATAGTCTGAAATCAATATGTACTAGCCAGAAATTTACACTGAATTTTTTGTTCAACATTTATTTGTGGAAAAGCCTATTGTATTGCATTACGGTATTTGTTTTCCTATTGCATTACGGTATTTGTTTGCCTATTGCATTACGGTATTTGTTTGCCTATTGCATTATGGTATTTGTTTGCCTGCAACTTTTGTAGCTGAGAGAGAGCATGATCGCTTTGTAAAATCTGTTTGACTCAAATTTGTGTACGCCATAACTTGTAGAAATTTCTCAACATTTTCTGACTATATATTGTATGATTCTGAGAGATATACACTTTACTCTGCAGGTCATGGTGCTATGGAAGCGGCCTGTTCCAATTTACTGGAGAGTGGGGAAGTCACTTTGGTGGCAACCAATGGTTTCTGGTCTCATCGCTTTGCAGAAATGGCAGAAAGGAATGGTTTGTCTCCATATAAAGGATTTATTTTTGGAAGGTTGGGGGGAGATATAACAATTACAGAGATTTATTTTTGGAAGGTTGGGGGGACATATAACAATTGCATAGAACTGGACGTTATGATCCCCATCTGTATTGTGATCAGTAGCTCATGCAGTCATCCGGCGGGCCTTTGTTACACCTATTGGTGCGTGATGGAATATACAATGTGAATCATTAATTGCGACCTGGCCTGGATATAGCTGCAGTTATCTCCCTGCCTGATACAAAGTACTGCAGTTATTCCCCCTGATTGTGACAAATAAATTTGTGACAAAACAGTGTAACAAGGTTGGTGATGAGAGTAAAGCTTAACCAACAAAATAGGTTTCAGATCTTCCAGTCCACATGCATCCACATTAAATTATTACCACTAATGTATGTTCTGTATTGCTGCTGTATCCCTGTTTATGACAAATAGATATACTGATGGAGTTACCATACTATGAATGTAGTATTTGATCATTATGGAATGAACTGATGGAGTTACCATACTATGAATGTAGTATTTGATCATTATGGAATGAACTGATGGAGTTACCATACTATGAATGTAGTATTTGATCATTATGGAATGAACTGATGGAGTTACCATACTATGAATGTAGTATTTGATCATTATGGAATGAACTGATGGAGTTACCATACTATGAATGTAGTATTTGATCATTATGGAATGAACTGACCAGAATAATCAGTTGACCTGTACTGATTTCCAGTCTTGATCTTCTCTTCATAGGTTGTGAGGTTCGACGAGTAACAAAGCCTGTGGGAGAAGTGTTTAGTATGCAAGAACTGGAACAGGTAAATCTGATACAGTATTCAGTTATTATAGTTTGAGGTGCAATTATGCGCTTGTACCAACCCGCATCTGGAGAAAGATGTAGGCATGTGATTGTTGAGCACCTTGTCATTTGTCTAAAATAAAAATATAAAATGACAAAAAGGAAGGTCAGCAACATGTCCAAATCCTGCCAAACAATGTGTTCACAGATTGTCATATCCAGAGTTGTCTGGATGTCCACTGTACACATGACCTTATACCTAGTACTCAAAGTTAACCAGTTCGTTGATCCTTCATCCATGTGCCAGTGGCATGCAAAACTCTGGGGTAAATCTCTACTACACACTGGTACTTAACACATAACACACAATGTACTGAGGTATGGTATGTGATGGTTTTGGATTGGATCACAATTCTCACACTCTGGTGGGGGGGGGCTCCTTGATCTTAAAAGAGGTGTGGAGGAATCTGCAAAGTCATGTGGCAGTTTTTTACAGTATTCTGCTGGCTCATCTGTGTCATTGCTGAGCACTAGAGAGCAGTGTAATGAAGAATGGCCAATTGCTCTAAAAACTGTGACTATCTGCTGTATCATATTTGGGAAGCAGATGAGGACATGTTCTGTGAATTCTGCCTCATCACAGCTGCAAGGGGAGATCCATTTGTTTCAAATTTGGAGTGGTATGCTTTTAGACAAGAGTAGCCTATTAGAAGCTGGGTAAGGGCTTAGACAGACCATTCTCTGGAGGGAACATCAAAAACTGGTTTGAGCTGGGTCTGTACTGGTGAAAAGGTCTTCCCCGGACAGACGTGTCCCACCGTTGCGGCTATTTTTTCTGATATAGGGGTCAGTCTGCATGTTGCACTTCTCGGATGTTGTGATGTTCTTGTCCAGGGAAAGTCTTCTATAGCTTATTTGTCAATATTACCTGCCTTACCTGGTCTATCATTCGGAAATGGTCTTTATCAAACCGCATGATCACCAGAAGTAATGGCAGGCTCTTTGATTGTGACTTCAGTATTGTAGCCAGTTTGCAGTTTTGTAATTATTTTGCCTGAATGGCGATGACAGCAGGAGTGCAACTTTCTAATATTTTTTATTCCAAACTTTCCCTGCAATTGTACCACCGGAAAAGCTCATATGAAAATGTGCCCATGTGGTGCATGCTTAACCATGAGGAAGAATTTGGAAAGATTTTAGGATTCATGTTCATATAGTAACAAATGGGTCTAATAACTTCACGAAGAGAGTCAGGAAGTTTAGTACTGAGCATACACGTGACACAATGCAAGTTTTAAAGTTTTTAGATGAACAGTGATAACCAAGAATTATATGTAAATCCAGATTTCAGATGTTTTTTTAAAGCTGCGTAATGATTTTTCACAGTTACTGTTATGGCCCTTTATCCAGTCTGTCAAGAATTTCTTATCTTTTACTTAGTTATAAATTATTACTTATCTCTTAGAATTACTTAACTGTCTGCTCTAGACTCATCTGTAATCGTTGGAATGTTTCCGTGTAGGCGCTGGAGGAGCACAAGCCAGCTGTGTTGTTCCTGACACAGGGAGAATCCTCAGGGTCCACATGTCACCCACTCGAAGGAGTCGGAGATCTTTGTCACAAGTATGTCACATAATATTGTTAGAATGGTGATCTCTGTCACAAGTATGTCACATTGTAAGAGTAAGACTTTGTCCCAATTATGTCACGTTGTTAGACTGGTGAGCTCTGTCACAAGTAAGACACATTGTAAGGCTGGTGATCTCTGCCACAACCATGTCACATTGTTAGACTGGTGATTTCTGTTACAATTATGTCACATTGTAAGGCTGGTGATCTCTGCCACAACCATGTCACATTGTTAGGCTGGTGATCTTTGTCATAAGTTTGTCACATTGTAAGACAATTAAGTGATATATTCTGACCAATGGTAATTACGGGATATATTCGGACCAATTTTAATTAAGTGATATATATATTCTGACCATTGGTAATTAAGTGATATATTCTGACCATTGGTAATTGAGTGATATATTCTGACCATTGGTAATTGAGTGATATATTCTGACCATTGGTAATTGAGTGATATATTCTGACCATTGGTAATTGAGTGATATATTCTGACCATTGGTAATTGAGTGATATATTCTGACCATTGGTAATTGAGTGATATATTCTAACCATTGGTAATTGAGTGATATATTCTCTCCTGATTAATCATATACTAAACCAGTCAGTTTTCTTGATTGTTTCTACTTGATTTTCACTAAAGTGTGAAGAAAAAATACAGAAATGAACAGCTCATACAAATCACCCTCATTGTTTGGTATGTTATTGCATGTCTTGTACAGATATAATTGTCTACTGCTGGTGGATTCTGTGGCCTCGATGGGAGGAGTGCCTCTGTTCATGGATGCCTGGGGTATGTTATTTCAACTTCTAATCACCGTGCCGCTGTTCGTGGATGCCTGGGGTATCATTACTTTATCTGTTCTAATCACTGTGACTCTGTTCATGGATGCCTGATGTATGTACAGTCATTACTTTATCTGTTCTAATCACTGTGACTCTGTTCATGGATGCCTGATGTATGGACAGTCATTACTTTATCTGTTCTAATCACTGTGACTCTGTTCATGGATGCCTGATGTATGTACAGTCATTACTTTATCTGTTCTAATCACCGCGACTCTGTTCATGGATGCCTGATGTATGTACAGTCATTACTTTATCTGTTCTAATCACTGTGACTCTGTTCATGGATGCCTGATGTATGTACAGTCATTACTTTATCTGTTCTAATCACCGTGATTCTGTTCATGGATGCCTGATGTATGAGTCATTACTTTTTCTGTTCTAATCACCGCGACTCTGTTCATGGATGCCTGATGTATGTACAATCATTACTTTATCTGTTCTAATCACCGTGATTCTGTTCATGGATGCCTGGTGTACCGTATGTACAGTCATTACTTTATCTGTTCTAATCACCGTGACTCTGTTCATGGATGCCTGATGTATGTACAGTCATTACTTTTTCTGTTCTAATCACCGCGACTCTGTTCATGGATGCCTGATGTATGTACAATCATTACTTTATCTGTTCTAATCACCGTGATTCTGTTCATGGATGCCTGATGTATGTACAGTCATTACTTTATCTGTTCTAATCACTGTGACTCTGCATGTTCATGGATGCCTGATGTATGTACAGTCATTACTTTATCTGTTCTAATCACCGCGACTCTGTTCATGGATGCCTGATGTATCACCGCGACTCTGTTCATGGATGCCTGATGTATGTACAATCATTACTTTATCTGTTCTAATCACCGTGATTCTGTTCATGGATGCCTGGTGTATGTACAGTCATTACTTTATCTGGTTATAGTAAACTGGGGTCCATCTGTCTTTCCAACTTCGTTTCCGGATAATAACTTCTGAAAAACTGAACAGATTCTTTTCAAATTTGGTACTAGTATGTGGGTACCTCGCCTCGAGATCTCGCTTGGGATTGTATATTTTCAAGCCCATTCACCTACAGGTGGCGCCACCTGTGGGCCAAGTTAAAATGTTGTTTCCGTGCAATAATTCTTGAAAAAATGCTCAGCTTCTTTTCAAATTTTGTATGTGGGTACCTCGCCTTAAGATTTCGCTTGGGATTGTTTTTCATGCCGATCTGCCTATAAGGTGGCGCCACCTGGGGGCGAAGTTAAAATTTTGTATCCACGGCTATCAACTTTTGAAAACTGAACTGATTCTTTCCAGATTTGGTATGTGGGTAATTCGCCTCAAAATCTTGCTTGGGATTGTTTTTCACACTGATCTGCCTTTAATAGGTGGCACCACCTCCTTAGGTGGTGCCACCTATACGCAGATCGGTGTGAAAAACAAGATGAAGATCCACCAATAGGTGACGTAACCTGTGGCCCAAGTTAAAATTTAGTTAATTCCAGACAATAACGAAAATCTGACCGGATTAGGACAAATTCGGTAATTGTGGGTACCTTGCCACTGGATCTCACTTGAGATTGCTATTCATGCCAGGTACTGAATGTTACGGTTCCAAATTTTGTTTCAACGTCGGGAGGTTTGGGTTTTCATCTAAACTCAATGGCACTAGTCTATGGATGCCTGAGATACATAAAATCGGTAATTCATATGTTTTAATCACAGTGTCATTGGTTCATGGATGCCAGGGGTATGTACAGTCATTCACCTGTTCAGTAATCCATGTGTGCCAGGTAGACTGTCTATACAGTGGAGCCCAGAAGGTACCCCGTTGTTCAGTAATCCATGTGTTCCAGGTAGAATTGTTTGTACAGTGGAGCACAGAAGGTGCCCAGTTGTTCAGTAATCCATGTGTCCCCTATTTCAGGTATAGACTGTCTGTACAGTGGAGCCCAGAAGGTGCTCAGTTGTCCCCCTGGGGCCAGTCCTATCTCATACAGTGACCGGGCCAAGTAAGTAAAGCTGATATCAGGATAGGTTATCCAATCTTCCAAAATAACATATATAATATATGCTTAGCCAGTTCACAAAGCTGATATCAGTATAAAATTTGATGTTCAAAGCATCAGTGCAGTATTGGTAATGATGTAATTTGAGATGTTGTCCAACTGCATGTGGCGGACATTGAATGGGCATTTCCTACAATAAAATTGAATTGAATTAAATCTATCAGAAATATTATGATCAAGACATTTACGAGAGATTAGTAGTATTATTATTCATTGTCATTTCCAGACAGAAGGTACTGAACCGGAAGACAAAGCCAAGATCATATTATTTTGATGCCTTGGAACTGGCCAATTACTGGGGATGTGATGACAAACCTCGCAGGTCATGAAAACATATCTCACACTAATATTGTTCAGATTTAATTATTGTGAAACAAGTTTTATTGGATGTATATTGAAATTAAACTTATATTAAGAAACTGAAATCAAAAGCTTTAAAACAACATGATTTTTTTAACTTTCAGCATTTCTGACTGTGTACATGTACAGTCAAAGGTATGTGCAATATGTGTTTTATGAATGATGTTATATTGATGGTCCTTATATTCTCCATCTGTTACAGGTACCACCACACTGCCCCTATCAGTACTTTCTATGCATTACGGGAAGGACTGGCCAGACTAGCTGAAGAGGTAAACCAATTTCATAGTACTGTTTAACTAGGCAATTTTGATGTCCTAAATGTACACTTGCCAGTGAGGGTGTGAATATTTCTATTGCAAAATAAGAGACCAGACCATGTGCTTCAAGATATCATACACCACAAGTTTCAAGATAGCATACACCTGCACTATTGACCAGAATAACATAGCAAACACATACACATTGACCAGATTAATATTCTGTACACTTGCACATTAAGATGGCGTACACTTGCACATTAAGATGGCGTACACTTGCACATTTGACCAGATTGAGATACCATACACCTGCACATATGACCAGATTGAGTGTACACCTGCAAAGTTGACCAGATTAAGATAGCGTACACCTGCACAATTAACCATATTAAGATATATATATATATATTACTTTATTTTCTGAGGGTAACAAATACAAGTATTTACTCTGTCAGTTGTGTAAACTGTTCTTCCCAGAGGCCCTCTAACAAACAATCAAACAATGTACATTAAATATATATATGAAAACAGTTCAACCAAATTCAAAGTATACATCAAACACATAATAATATATCTAACATCATGGCATCCAGTTAACTTATGCTTTTTGCCTGAAGAATTTTTATCAGTCGATGTTTGAAGGCTCCAGTCGAGGGAGACTCTCTTAGCTTCTTGTCCAGCGAATTCCATATTTTGGCTCCTGTGTAGCTCAAGCTTCTTGTCAGCATATTTGATTTTGGCTTGGGAACAAACAGATCATTATTTTCTGTTGATCTTAGATGCCTTGAGATACCGTTACTTACCGATGAACGGTGGTTCTCTCCGGGTATTCCGGCTTCCTCCACCATTCAAACTGACTATCACCATATGAGTGAAACAAATTTGAGTGTGACATTAAGCCAAATTATCCCCCCCTCATATACCTGCACATATGACCAGATTAAGATAGTGTACACCTGTACATATGACCAGATCAAGATAGCATACACCTGCACATATGACCAGATTAAGATACTCTCCACCTGCACATATGACCAGATTAAGATACTCTCCACCTGCACATATGACCAGATTAAGATAGTGTACACCTGCACATATGACCAGATTAAGATACTCTCCACCTGCACATATGACCAGATTAAGATACTCTCCACCTGCACATATGACCAGATTAAGATAGCATACACCTGCACATTTGAAAAGATTAAGATAATGTACACCTGCACATATGACCAGATTAAGATAGCATACACCTGCACATATGACCAGATTAAGATAGCGTACACCTGCACATTTGACCAAACTAAGATAATGTACACCTGCACATATGACCAGATTAAGATAGCATACACCTGCACATATGCCCAGATTAAGATGGTGTACACCTGCACATTTGACCAGATTAAGATACTGTACACCTGCACATATGACCAGATTAAGATAGCTTACACCTGCACATTTGACCAAACTAAGATAATGTACACCTGCACATATGACCAGATTAAGATAGCATACACCTGCACATATGCCCAGATTAAGATGGTGTACACCTGCACATTTGACCAGATTAAGATACTGTACACCTGCACATATGACCAGATTAAGATAGCTTACACCTGCACATATGCCCAGATTAAGATAGCATACACCTGCACATATGACCAGATTAAGATAGCATACACCTGCACATTTGACCAGATTAAGATAATGTACACCTGCACATATGACCAGATTAAGATAGCATACACCTGCACATATGCCCAGATTAAGATGGTGTACACCTGCACATTTGACCAGATTAAGATACTGTACACCTGCACATATGACCAGATTAAGATAGCTTACACCTGCACATATGACCAGATTAAGATAGCATACACCTGCACATATGACCAGATTAAGATAGCATACACCTGCACATTTGACCAGATTAAGATAATGTACAGCTGCACATATGACCAGATTAAGATAGCGTACACCTGCACATATGACCAAATTAAGATAGTGTACACCTCTACATATGACCAAATTAAGATAGCGTACACCTGCACATTTGCCCAGATTAAGATGGTGTACACCTGCACATATGACCAGATTGAGATGGTGTACACCTGCACATATGACCAGATTAAGATAGCGTACACCTGCACATATGACCAGATTAAGATAGCGTACACCTGCACATTTGACCAGATTAAGATAGCATACACCTGCACATATGACCAGATTAAGATAGCGTACACCTGCACATTTGACCAGATTAAGATAATGTACACCTGCACATATATGACCAGATTAAGATAGCATACACCTGCACATATGACCAGATTAAGATGGTGTACACCTGCACATTTGACCAGATTAAGATGGCGTACACCTGCACATTTGACCAAATTAAGATAGCGTACACCTGCAGATATGACCAGATTAAGATAGCATACACCTGCGCATATGCCCAGATTAAGATGGTGTACACCTGCACATTTGACCAAATTAAGATAGTGTACACCTGCACATATGACCAGATTAAGATAGCGTACACCTGCACATATGACCAAATTAAGATAGTGTACACCTGTACATATGACCAAATTAAGATAGCGTACACCTGCACATTTGGCCAGATTAAGATGGTGTACACCTGCACATATGACCAGATTGAGATGGTGTACACCTGCACATATGACCAGATTAAGATAGCGTACACCTGCACATATGGCCAGATTAAGATAGCGTACACCTGCACATATGACCAGATTAAGATAGCGTACACCTGCACATTTGACCAGATTAAGATAGCATACACCTGCACATATGACCAGATTAAGATAGCGTACACCTGCACATTTGACCAGATTAAGATAATGTACACCTGCACATATATGACCAGATTAAGATAGCATACACCTGCACATATGACCAGATTAAGATGGTGTACACCTGCACATTTGACCAGATTAAGATAGCATACACCTGCAGATATGACCAGATTAAGATAGCATACACCTGCGCATATGCCCAGATTAAGATGGTGTACACCTGCACATTTGACCAAATTAAGATAGTGTACACCTGCACATATGACCAGATTAAGATAGCGTACACCTGCACATATGACCAGATTAAGATAGCATACACCTGCACATATGACCAGATTAAGATGGTGTACACCTGCACATTTGACCAGATTAAGATAGCATACACCTGCAGATATGACCAGATTAAGATAGCATACACCTGCGCATATGCCCAGATTAAGATGGTGTACACCTGCACATTTGACCAAATTAAGATAGTGTACACCTGCACATATGACCAGATTAAGATAGCGTACACCTGCACATATGACCAAATTAAGATAGTGTACACCTGTACATATGACCAAATTAAGATAGCGTACACCTGCACATTTGGCCAGATTAAGATGGTGTACACCTGCACATATGACCAGATTGAGATGGTGTACACCTGCACATATGACCAGATTAAGATAGCGTACACCTGCACATATGGCCAGATTAAGATAGCGTACACCTGCACATATGACCAGATTAAGATAGCGTACACCTGCACATTTGACCAGATTAAGATAGCATACACCTGCACATATGACCAGATTAAGATAGCGTACACCTGCACATTTGACCAGATTAAGATAATGTACACCTGCACATATATGACCAGATTAAGATAGCATACACCTGCACATATGACCAGATTAAGATGGTGTACACCTGCACATTTGACCAGATTAAGATGGCGTACACCTGCACATTTGACCAAATTAAGATAGCGTACACCTGCAGATATGACCAGATTAAGATAGCATACACCTGCGCATATGCCCAGATTAAGATGGTGTACACCTGCACATTTGACCAAATTAAGATAGTGTACACCTGCACATATGACCAGATTAAGATAGCGTACACCTGCACATATGACCAGATTAAGATGGTGTACACCTGCACATTTGACCAGATTAAGATAGCATACACCTGCACATATGACCAGATTAAGATAGCGTACACCTGCACATATGCCCAGATTAAGATGGTGTACACCTGCACATATGCCCAGATTAAGATGGTGTACACCTGCACATGACCAGATTAAGATAGCGTACACCTGCACATATGCCCAGATTAAGATGGTGTACACCTGCACAATGATCTGTCTTTGTATTGTTCAGGCCTACATGCCATCTAGTTTCATTCTTGTATCCAGACAAACTATTCACCACCTTTGTCTGGTGACTTACATGAAAAACGATTTTCTGTATTGTGATCATACACAGAAAAGACAAAAAAATTATTTTGGTACAGACTTTCAGATCTATGCATAATTTTGGTTTGAAATAAGAATAGATTCCTCTTACATAAAGAGAGCTTGCCTTGATTTGGACTTGGATGTCCCTAACCACCAACCCTTTGATCTCAAAACAGTGTTTTCTTCCCTGAGTATTCTTCTTTTTTTTCTATGTATTTCAGGGTTTGGAGGAGATGTGGTCCAAGCAGAAGCAAGTGACACAGGTGTTATATGAAGGACTAGATAAGTTAGGATTAGAGCTCCTTGTTCAGGACCAGGTAAAATACCTCTTTGTCCTCCGTTCACATTGACCAAGCTCACTGCAACCAGTCACTGTACACCATTACATCAAGGAACTGAAGACAACACATATAGTGTCAAAATGGATTTCAAAAAGGCATTTGACACGTCAACCATGACATTATTATAGACAAAATGAAACTATGTATACCAACTTGCTAAATCATGCATTCAGCTGGATGAAGTCTTACTTATACAAAAGAACACAATTTGTTAGCATAGACAACCACAGGTCTGATCCTCTCCCAATCCATGCTGGTGTTCCTCAGAGATCCATACTTGTGCCCCTGATATATTATATATGTGAATGACTTATTGCTTTGTGATATTTCAAGTACAATAGACCTATATGCTGATGGTAGTACTATTTATACTTATGGTACTAGTGTAACTGAGGCCATTAATGAGGAATGGTGCTTTCTAAACAAAATGTACCTTCATCCAACAAAGTCCACAATTGTGCTCATTGGTACGAGACCTTAGCTACAAAAGATTGACAAAGATTATCCATTTACAAATTAATAGTTCTGAGCTGCAAAATGTGCAGTCCGATGAGATACTAGGACTAGTTATTGACCAAACACTAAGTTGGCAGGACTGAAAATGAAGAAAGGAGGTAAACAAGGCGTCACTAATCCTTTTCGGTCAGGCCAATTGGTGCTTTGGTGTGCAGTTGAAAGATCCAGTAACGTTCGCGCTCTTGGCGGCGTTTCGTGCTCATGTCCGTGTCTGGATCTGAAGTCATAACTTCGATGATTTGATAGCTGATGTTAGCCACACTGTGGCCAGCTGACCAGAAGTGTCTGGGGGCTGGGTTGGGGCTACGATTCCGTGTATCATTGAAGTGTTCACGGATGCGTTCGTGAAACGTGCGTTTGGTTTCTCCAACATATTGTTGGGAACATTTGGTGCACGTGAGGAGGTAGATCACATTGCGAGTGCAACAGTTCGCAATAAGGTTGATACGATAACGGAGTTTGGTGTGACTGCTCCGAAAAGTGCGGGACTGTTTGAGTTTGGGGCAGTAAACGCACTTTCTGTAAGTGCAGGGTGTGATGAGGTTGGAATAGCTCATCCCCTGTATGCCCCGGTGAGGTGGGGGATATTGGATCCTAGCCTGGACTAGGACATCCTTCAGATTGGGGTTGCGACGGAATGCCAGTAGTGGTGGTTCTTTAAAGATGTCACGACATTGGTCGGATGCTTGTAGGAATGGCCATTCTTGGTGAACGATCTGGTAGATCTTGTTAGCATAAGGACTGTATGGCAAGATAATAGGTACCCGGTTGGTGCCAGTATCTTGACTCCGCTTGGAGTGGAGTAATTCGTGTCTGTCCCTAAGGAGTGCTTTCTGGTGACTGGTACGGAGATCGGTGATAGGGTAGCCTCGTATTCGGTAGTATTGGACTAATTGATCTGCATGTTTGATGTAGTCTGATTGGTCAGAGCAGATCCGCCTGAGACGGAGGAATTGTCCATACGGGCCTGCTTTTTTGCAGTTGCCTGGGTGAAAGCTAGAGTAGTGTAGGTAGCTATGTGTATCAGTTGGTTTCGTGAATAGGTCAAACTTCAAACGGTGTTGTTTGTGATCGAAGATGACACGTGTATCCAAGAAACAGACTGATTCACGAGAGTATTCGACTGTGAATTTAATGCTGTGGTGGTTATTATTCATGTAGTCGATAAATTCAAGGAGATCTTGTTCGCTGTGTGGAAAGATCATGAAGATGTCATCAATGAATCTGGTGTGGGGCTTCTGGAAGGATCTTGTTTTCAAGTTCCCCCATGAAGATGTTGGCATAGGATGGGGCAACTTTGGTTCCCATGGCAGTGCCCCCAACTTGGAGATAGTTCTCTCCGTTGAAGCTGAAATTGTTGCTGTGTAGAACAAGTTTCAGAAGCTGTAAGAGACTCGGGGTGGATATTTTTTGTACAGGACAATGTCGGGTGAGGCATCGGGCAACCGCAACTAACCCTTCGTCAGGCCTCAATTTAAGGAGTACTGATGGTAACCTCTCAACAGGTTACCATGAATTCTACACTGGTAACCTGTGGGAACCTATTGCATAATTATTAACCTGATGTCATATTATTAATCAAAATTATGGGGACCTGAAAATAGGTTACCACTATTTTTCATATGGCAACCTCCAGGCAACCTGAAAACAGGTTACCACCTTAAATTGAGGCCTGTTCGTGGTTGGGTATGTTGGTATAGAGAGATGTGACATCCATGGTGACCAGAAAGAAGGATTCTGGTAAAGGATGGAGGGCTTCAACTTTGCGGATGAAGTCTGTGGTGTCTCTAATGTAGGAGGGAAAGAGGTGGACGAACGATTTAATGTGTTCGTCCACAAAACTGCTGATCTTTTCGGATGGGCATCCATTGCCGCTAATGATGGGTCTACCTGGTACATGGCCCTTATCCCTATTCTTGTGGATTTTGGGCAAGAGGTAGAACCGGGCGGTACGGGCGTTTTGGACATAAAGTCCTTCGTACACCTTTTGGTCTAGTTCATCCTTTTGAACTAGTTTGGTCAACTCATTGTTTATGGTATCGCTGTGGTCCTCCGTGAGGTCGGAGTCCACTTTTACATAGAACTTAACATCAGACCTATAACGTCATGACGTCCACTTATGACACCGGCCAACGTCTTAAACACACTCAGACGTGCCTCCATTGATTCACCGGACTTCAACGTCATTTTATGTTGCCATGACCCATTTGACGTCAACAATTACCCATTGTCATCACACTGCACCACAATCATGGTGAACGGACGTGTGACACCTGTGGCAAAAACTACTCTGACCGCAGTGCACTACAGCGCCATAGACGAATAGTCCACAAGAAGCGTGGTTTCACCACTTGCCACTGTGGCAAATCATACGCTCGTAAGAGGGATTTTCACAAACATTCCAAGAAATGCTTTAAAACCTTCACACTTGATGACATGGATGTGACGGAGAACCTAGCCGTGACCGTATCTCCGCAAGAACGATTGTCTACAACCAACACCAACACATCAACTCCAACGACATCGTTGTCAATGGACACTACCAGCCGAGTAATCGTCACACCGGAGAGCCTACACGTCGAAGATCATACCACCACCCACAACACATACCACACCAGGTACGTGGATACTGGAAACTGTCCAGAGGCAGATACACCGCTCGGGGACCTCCTCGGTGAAGCTCTTAGATGTGTGGACCTAGATCTCACCAGTATAGATCTGTCAACCACTTCCACCACAGCCACGTCATTTAATTGGGACTTGCTCCTGGACCAGATTATGAATTAGCACCATTCCTCCTCATTTAACAATAAAATCTTGATTGTTTTTTCTAGAACAGCATTATGTCCTTTTCTTCTGAAGGTCACCTAAAGCCTATCACACGAGCAACACTTGCTTGATTTAGCCAACAATTTATTTACGTCTCTTTACGTCTAAACATACGTTTTTCATAGTGCCGACCAACTACCGGTCGACACCAGCCCCTTATGGCCGACGCCAATCCACTACCGGCCGACGCTAACCCTCCACCGGCCGACGCCAACCCTTTACCGGCCGACACCTCACACTCGGGACCCCCTACCGGCTGACAACCGGCCGACATACGCTCACCACCAGCCGACATATGTCATCAACCAGCCAACGCTCTACTCGGGTATATATAGAGCCACTCAGACCTTCTTTCTCAGCCTCTGAAGAGATCCAACCGATTGAAACCGGTCAGGCTTTCGGACTTTGTTCATAAGTCCACCCCGTACTCCACCAGAGCACTGGTTTTTCCCACTTTATTACCACTAAGTTGGCAGGACCATGTTGATATGGTCTGCGACAAGATATCTACCAAACTTGGTATCCTCTACAGATACCGACATCTTCCGAGAAAGGAAGCCAAAATTATATATTACATTGCATACATTCTCCTTCATATGGATTATTGTATGACAATCTGAGGAAATGCAACTGCGTCCCAGATAAACAGAATGTACAAACTACAAAAACATGCTGCAAGAATCATTCTGAATTCCCAGTATTTAACTCCCACAGGAACTTTTCTGCTAGAGCTTCAATGGATCCGTATACCTGACAGAATAGTATATCAAAAAGCAACCTTCATGTACAAAATCGCCAGTCAGCAATGTCCCTCATACCTTAATGATCTATTTAAATATGTAAATGAAGTTACAACAAGAAACCTCAGGTCAGCTGCAAATAACAAATTGTACCTTCCTTGACCCAAAACAATTGTTATATGATGCAAAGCTTGAGGTACATTGTATACAGAAGCAAAGTTGTGGAACTCCCTAGACCAAAATATTACAACATCTCCCTCCCTTGGGATATTCAAGTCCAGAATGATGAAGTCTTTAATCAGCATGCAGTATATTGAGTAACATATCCTCTTTTCCTGTTAATATTTATCCTATATTTGTGTAATTATGATAGTTTATTTCTTTGCAATATATTGTCCTGTTCTTAGAGGGCCTCGGGGAAGAACAGTTTTTTGAAATATATATGTATATATAGTGGATATATATGGCTAGTAGGGAAGTAGTAATGGAGTAGGGAATAAAACAGGTGATAGATATCATGTTTCCAGTCACCAAAATCATCTCTTTGGACTTGAAGGCATGCAGCATCTGAACATGACACAAACAGTTCTGGTACAGTACCACGACTAAACTATATCACTTTCCATCTAGATTGTCACTAATTCACCCATCCTTCTTAGGAATTCAAAACTTGATCTAATCTATTTGGTTCTAAATATGATCTATTTGGTTCACATCTGAGGGGAATTTGAGGAGAAATTTTCAGAGAATTTACCTTGTCAATCACTCAAAATCAATTACGGCGATGAAAAGCACAATTAAATGTGTCGAATAATATTCCCATGCCCATTTGCCTGTTTCATCAACCATATGTGGCCGTCTGACTTCCTTGAGATGATGGTGTCTCCCTGTCCTGCCATAGGAATACTATGGAATAGTTCATCACTGATCTCACAGCATTTATATTGACAAGAACAGTTTTGGAACTATGGGATATTAGAATGTTTTCTCTGATTATTTTACTTGGCTCTAATCCATTCACCATTAATTTTCTCCCAATTTGTAGTAAAAATTTGAATTTTGAACAATTAAAGGAGTACTTACTTTATTTTATATAGGTTCCTATTACAAAGGTTAGATTCTTAAATAAATTTAACCAACTATTTTGCTGTCGTTGATGGTGATAACCTATTATTTTTATTACAATTTGTGAAGCCATGTTTCCGCTTTGAGGTCGACGTGGGCGCCGCCATGTTGCCTGTGGGATGACGTGACTGATGACGTCAGCATTCAGGACAACGTCCCGGCTAACGCTTGCCCAGGGACGTTCCAACTACGGACATTTGAATTACTCTGTGTCCGAGTTTTAATTCGAGGAAAAAACTGGCGCGGCAAATCTCGCGGGTGTAATTCACAAAAGGAGAGTGACTTAGGTTATCTCCACCAACTGAATAATTTCTTCCCTAAGTTTTTCAACTGGAACTTGCTCGATTAAATTTGGACAAAATTTGAAGCTAAGCGAGACTAAAAGAGCGTCCTCTGCAATTGTCCAGTGATTTCAGTTGAACGATGATGCTTCTAAGTTCGTAATCATTTTCATGATTACACTTGAATTACTAAAATCAATTAGAACGTCAGTGGATTTACTGGGTTCCTTCTTGTACGAATTATCGGCATTACCAACATGATCAACCTTAAATCTCCATGACGTTATGACGTTTTTAGATGAGTATACACTCACTTCCGCTCATCTAAAAACGTCACACAGTGGTGCAATGGCGGCGCCCAGTGCACGCCGTGGCGAGCAACAAAATATTCAATATTTCTTTTATTTCGCATTCTGTCAACATAAGTTTTATATAATAAGGTCTGGAATGCGATTGCCGATAAATATAGTCACACTCAAAAATAAGGTAAGTACTCCTTTAAGGAATGTTCTTTTATGAAATGGCTTCTACTTAAAATGTATGAAAGAATGGGCGGTGAATAGATATACATTTGTGTTTAAATTGCTTGTTACTAATTCAAGTAATTGGTTGTTGTATACTCAGGCCTGTGCTGTTATATTTTCTACGGAAACGGCGGGTTACCAAAAATCTCCTATGGTAACCTGAAATAGATCCCCTAAAGGGAAAATTAGGGTAACCTTTGTTCACCTAGGGTAACCTGTTTGATTGACAGCATCTAATTAACGTATTCCTTTGAAAAAAATGAAAATGAACACATTATTTTATCATAAAACTCATATGTCTTTACTAATTTTGTTTTATTCCCAATCCCATGTATGAGAACTCTGTATTAAGATTTGTATTAAGAGGTGAACTGGGGTCAATTAGCCGAGTTTACTGAATTCCACCAGAACATAAATTTCCATGTGTTATCTATTTGTATTTAATCATTGAAAAATGTCGAAACGACGAGAGATTACATATGGATAACTTCTTGAAAAATGAGAAATCTGCTTGAATTAAGTAGATTTATCATCCATTGATCATAATACTGAGATTTAGATTAAAAATGTCACGAATTATCAAATGTTTTTCAGAATTATTAACTTTTCGTTGCATAACAACAATGTGCATGATTTAATATTTAATACCTTGTCCAACAACAATCGGTCGATGCATGGTTGACGAACATCTTCTGAAGCACTTTTTTTATAACATCATGGGTATTTTGTGCCTGCCTTCAAAATCTCTTTAATTCTTTCATCTTTAGTGATTCTTAAAATTACTTTCTATTTTGTTCTTTTGCACTATGGTACTGTCAAAGTTTCCATCACGTGCTCGAAGTATGCTGTTCGTTTGAGAGGTATGAGTTTGCTCATGCCACACAATTAAGCTATACAATCACAGATTCTATTGGTCAATTCAGTTGAAAAATTGAAAATGTACTCGCAAACATACAGTAACAATCAAAGAAACTATCTAGCAACTATAAAAAATCAGAATTACCGACAGGCACTATGTAAACTTAGAGTCTCTGCACACAACTTAGAAATTGAAGCGGAACGTAAAACAGGCCGCAACAATAAAATACCCAGACTGCAGAGAACATGTAGACTCTGCAATATGGAGACTGAAGACGAAACCCATTTCCTAATTACATGTACAAAATTAGAGGGAAAAAGACAAGAACTCTTTAACCCTCTCTGTACCGTATCGGTTGTACCGATAGAAATATATTTAAATGATTGTCCGTCGTTGGCATACAAAAATAAAGACTTTCTAGATAAATATGTTCGTCATATTATATCTTGTTCGAAAGCTTGGAGTACAATCTTGGAAACTATGTAGGCGATGCTTAGTGGAAAATATTGCCATATAATGACGGTAGAGAGATCAAAAGTAATTGCCACCCCAACCTATGCCAGAAAGACTAGAAAGAAACCATAGGTTTTGTCGATTGGCCGTATAACTGCACTCGAAGGTACACTAAGTTTTAAGGTATACATGTGTGTTTTTATCTAGCTCAATTTTACTCTTGTGTACCTCCATTGTTTTAATACCATGTTGGGAAGATATTCCCCTGGGTCTCTGTATTCATACATTGATCGTAATAAATATCATATCATATCAAAAGCTGTCCTTCGATTGGATAACGTAGTCATAGTTATGTCCCTTGCGGAAGTTGTATATGTACTCGTCTTTACATGCGGTTGCGACACAGTAAATGTTCTCTCTTTCATCAGGACACCGGAATTCACTTGAACTGGAGACCCGATCATTTTACTTGAACATATTAAAGATTTTAACCTTTATTACTACATTTTCGCGCCAGGTGAATGATATGCAAAATACTTTAGGTAACCAGTTTTAGGTCTCCTAAAAATTTGTTTGGGCGACCGACAGGCGAACGGTCAAACGCATAACAGCACAGGCCTGTTACTTGATTGGCCTGTTACTCAATCAAGTAACATCAAGCACTATACATGGAGAAAGAATATCCAGGTTAGGGCAATTCCACTCCCTAAAATGGAGGTAAAAAAGGTCGTTTTCGCTCAATAAATCAGTTTGAATAATGAATTCAGCAAAATTCTTTTGAGGCACACGCAGACATATATATCCGCATCAAATGGTAGTGAAAAAAATAAATTGTCATCTATCTAATTTGCATAATAATAGGACAAACATCTGTCTCACTGTTTAGACATTGACTGGTTCTTCAAATGGCAAATTAATTTTAGGAAATGGAACAATAGGTAAATTAATGCGCCTGAAGTTTTGAAGCAATTGGTTAATTAGGAATCAAAAGTTATTGAGCAAAAACGATCCTTTTTACCTACATTTTAGAGAGCGGCATCGCCCTAACCTGGTATCTAAGCACCCATTCAGGGGTAAGATAACTCTTGCTGGACCGGCGACCTCACTGACTGAGCAAAAGTTATCTGCCCCTAAATTGGTGCCCAGATCAGCTTTTAAATATTAGGGGGCCTACTACTATGGACTTTCTATTATACTATTGGTGTGTATTCCATATTCTGAAAAATATGTAACTAAACCCATTTTATCCTTCAGTCAATACGGTTACCAACGGTAACAGGAATCAAAGTGCCCAGTGATGTAAATGCAAAGGTGGTCTCAGATTATGCAATGAAACAGTAAGTAATCAGAAACAGTAAGTAATTCCTGTTCAACTTAGACTCAAAACATTTTGTTCAGGAGTAGCACTGTTCAGATTTGTTCACAATACTAGGTATTTTACTGTGGAATTTTAAGGTTTTTCTAATCGAACAAAATTGGATGAAATGTGAATTAGAACAGACATCAATATCTCAGTAACCAGAACATCAGGTTGAAAAACAATAAACAATATTACGGTACTGCTACTATGTACTTTACCTACCTAATCCAAAACAATAGTACGGTACTGCTACTTTACCTACCTAATCCAAAGTAACCCTGCAAAATTTTGAATCCCCATTATGAATATTTTTCAAGAAATAAATAGTTTTCTTTACAGAACTGAAGGAAATGAAATAATGAAAGTACAGAGATAAACAGATTAGATGTTATTAACTGCCATGGTACAGCACAAGTGTGAATGACCAGCTCAAAGTGGTCTAAACATGATCAATCTTCACATGATCAAACAGCCTAAAATGTTGTCATGCATAATAAGATATTAAAGGCTGAAATTTTGCTATAAGCAAATATTTCTTTGATATAGTACATTAGAAATGTTCATTAAAGTTGGTAACTTGCATGGTGTTGATAAAACACCACCCATTAGCGACCACTTGTTGCAAGGCACCCAAATAGTACCCTGCAAACAGTGTATATTTATAATAAGCTTTGTTCCTTCACTGGTACTGGTGTTTTAGCTTTGTTCCTTCACTGGTACTGGTGTTTTAGCTTTGTTCCTTTACTGGTACTGGTGTTTTAGCTTTGTTCCTTTACTGATACTGGTGTTTTAGCTTTGTTCCTTCACTGGTACTGGTGTTTTAGCTTTGTTCCTTCACTGGTACTGGTGTTTTAGCTTTGTTCCTTCACTGGTACTGGTGTTTTAGCTTTGTTCCTTCACTAGTACTGGTGTTTTAGCTTTGTTCCTTTACTGGTACTGGTGTTTTAGCTTTGTTCCTTTACTGATACTGGTGTTTTAGCTTTGTTCCTTCACTGGTACTGGTGTTTTAGCTTTGTTCCTTCACTGGTACTGGTGTTTTAGCTTTGTTCCTTCACTGGTACTGGTGTTTTAGCTTTGTTCCTTCACTGGTACTGGTGTTTTAGCTTTGTTCCTTTACTGGTACTGGTGTTTTAGCTTTGTTCCTTCACTGGTACTGGTGTTTTAGCTTTGTTCCTTCACTGGTACTGGTGTTTTAGCTTTGTTCCTTCACTGGTACTGGTGTTTTAGCTTTGTTCCTTCACTGGTACTGGTGTTTTAGCTTTGTTCCTTCACTGGTACTGGTGTTTTAGCTTTGTTCCTTTACTGGTACTGGTGTTTTAGCTTTGTTCCTTCACTGGTACTGGTGTTTTAGCTTTGTTCCTTCACTGGTACTGGTGTTTTATAGTACCCTGCAAACAGTGTATATTTATAATAAGCTTTGTTCCTTCACTGGTACTGGTGTCCCTTACCAAAAAATCTTGTAAGATCTTGTAGGATTTGAAATTTTCTTACAAGATCTTGTAAGATCTTACAAGACAGTTTTTTTGTCCTACACGATCTTACAAGATCCTGAAGGACAAAACTGGCTGTCCTACAAGATCTTGTAAGATCCTGCAGGACAGCTGTCCTACATGATCTTGTAAGAATAAGTTTGCCTGTAGGACAAAAAATCAGTTTGCTTTTGGAAAGTATTTTTACAAGACAGTTTTACAGAATTTCCACAACATTGGATCTCCAGTTGAAGATATGGTTAGCACTTTCTCTTTCAAAAATGGCAGACGTATTATCATGATATATACCAAAATTGTACTTCTCTCTACTGAATCAATCATAGGGAGAACCTCATCTGTTTCAATAGTTTACCTTCAAACCTGATTGAGAAATTCTGTCAAAGTAGT
This sequence comes from Hanleya hanleyi, assembly GCA_036873755.1. Lineage (NCBI taxonomy): Eukaryota > Metazoa > Mollusca > Polyplacophora > Lepidopleurida > Hanleyidae > Hanleya > Hanleya hanleyi. Next base: position 28,002 of record JAVTVY010023126.1, on the reverse strand, counting down.
AACATTTGTTTTTCAATATGTTATCTAAACGATGATACAAGTTATCAATATAACTATTTTGGTGTTTGGATACAGCGACAAAATGCGACAAATTCTTCAATGAATAACAACAACAACAGCAACAGCTTGAATTGAAAAATACACAAACTTTACGTAAGACTTCAGAGATCATATTAGTGACATGGGTTTTCATTCGAATAAAATAAAGATATCAATAATATCAATCTCTACATAGTGTTATCCAAATAGTATCATATTTGTGTAAGAAATCTTGTTGAATTTAGATTTTATAATAAAATTAATAGGTTTAATAAATAATTAATTTATAATCAGTCCAATCCAAAGATTTTATAATAAAATTGGACATAATGAAGAAAATAATTTTAGAAGAGTACGCCTACTTCCGTTCTAACATGATTTTCAAGAAAAAAATGTCAATGAATACTCTACCCTCTTCATTATTACCAATTGTATACAGATAATATTATTCTATTTTAATGGTAGTCTATTACATTAGCAATTTACTTGCTGGCATTAATTCAACAATTTGAGGAGAGTTATCTCCCCTGTACCGGTATATTTTAATTGGCCACTAGTGGCGCCACCATGCTGTCATATGAGAACAACAACAGCAGAAAAACATGCAGGACAGAGTGCAAAAAGAAAGTTGATTTGCTCATGTTCAGCTGGAACTATTGAGGTTTAAAGAACTGTATTGCAGATGGTGATGAGTAAAGCTACATGTAATGATGGTAAGTAAGTTATAAATATAATTATAATGTTATAGCTTAATTAGCAAAACAATTCTAATTTCTAGTTAAACTCAGAATGTTGTAATGTGGACCCTCTATGAGCTTTAACTATCAACAAACTTCTCTTCATATACTTGCCATATTAAACAATTGATACTCTTCTCAGTAACTACTGCAGCACTTCACCTTATATTTGCAGTCAAAATTAATGACTCATTTAGCCTGGAATTCACAAAGAAATATCCATAACTCGATCTGTCTGAAAAATCCTTTCAGATCTACCCAGGTTCATCAAGGCAGCCATTGTTGCATTGTCAGCTGGAAAAGCCCAGGCTTGGGGACCTCATGTGAAGATTGGCCATGCACCTGGAGGAAATCCCCCGGAGGGTGAGATATATAGGTTGTATAACACCACTGCTTGTGTATTTCCAGTTCATGTCAAACAGTAGGATTTAACTTGCTAGGAAGTTTGGTGGTGGGGGGGGGGGGGATGTTAGCTCTCAATAAATCAGTTGACATCCTCACTTGTTGTTTTGAAATGTTTATCGTTTCCTGCTTATATTTCCAAAAGATTTGAGAATATTTCCATACCAAAGTTCTGATGAAATCGCAAAGGAATATTTATTAAAATAAATTGATAACAGATACATGTACACTGTTGGCATAACCGATATTTGCTATGATAAAAATGTGACCAGGAAAAGCAGGATAAATTATGATTAGATTTCCTATCACCATCATAACCATGATAACAGGCTATATTTTAATTGTCTATTTATTGCACTATTCTTGACCAAGGCTAAGGATTGCTGCATAATTCAATTGTACATCTGTACCCACATCTTCAAAAATGAGAACATTTCATTCATTCATTTCATTTAAAACGTTTTAAACAATTTTTTTCTCCTCAGATGCAACCAATCGGACATGTTCGAGGCGCACATTTCATCGACTCGGAGCAGACATGTGATCATGGAAATCATGCAGCGTCTATTGTTGAATTACTTCTTCGCCAAAGAGGAAATAGCATCAGGCAATATTGCATGACCAATACAACCGGATGACGAACATTGTTAAAATCATATTAGTGTACATTCTCTATATTTTTTCCAATTGTGATTGCGTTTTCATTTAGTGTTGATCCATAATTCTGGATCCCAAGTGCTTCAAAATATTTTGCTTCAAATCCATGAATACGGCTTAAGTATCATAATTTGTATTGCTTTATAATACTCATAACATGCATTCAAGAATGTATATTTTACATATTAACAAATGACTTGAATGACCGTGGTGCTGCTGGACCCAAATAATCTTTATTCAGTGAGTGGCACATGTTCGGTTTTTGCAGAGGGCACACCAATAACAATAACATCACATTTCTATGATATTTCAATGCAAATCATCCTGGTTATCGTCACATTCACTAATATCAGCAATATGCCAGTTGAATGTAGTGTAATATTTCTAAGATTTCTCTAATCATACTTTTTCGCTAATGTCACAACAATTTTTTACCATTCTACCCATTTAAATTATGAGGATAACCTCTGAATAGTTTCAGGATAACTTGACACATTGATAACTTGATAACAATTTCTTTGCTAATTTGATGACTTTTCATTTTTTATCAGCAAGGTGATTTTGGACGCGATGAAATCAAAATTGTATGGGGAGCTAAAAAGTTATAAAAGACACTTGATCTGTTGAGAAAAACATGGATGCCTTGGACTTTGGATGCTACGTGCATGTGCTGGTTGCTGTTCCCTATAAATGTTTCTATTTTATATAATAAAATGTATGACATGACAACATAATAATCCCTTGTGTGTATAGCTGTATATACGTTTCTGTTTTGTGTGTATAGCTGTCTATACGTTTCTGTTTTATACAATAAAATGTATGAAATGAATGCATATAATTTGTTATGTTGACTATCTCATTCGACACGAAACGTTTCATCGTAAGCCTGCAGTATATTGGACAATCCTGCACAACCATCCAGCATTATTCTATCTGCGTTAATTGACACAAATGACAGCCCTGTAGGACAACCCTGTAGGATCCTGAAGGACGGTCTTGTGAGATCCTGTAGGACAGTCTTGTAGGATCTTGTAAGATCCTGCAGGACAGTCTTGTAAGATCCTGTATGACAGTCTTGTAAGATCTTGTAGGATCCTGAAGGACGATCTTGTAAGATCCTGTAGGACAGTCTTGTAGGATCTTGTAAGATCCTGAAGGACGATCTTGTAAGATCCTGTAGGACAGTCTTGTAGGATCTTGTAAGATCCTGTAGGACAGTCTTGTAGGATCTTGTAAGATCCTGTAGGACAGTCTTACAAGAAAAGTGCCAAAATCTTACAGGACACTTTCTTGTAAGATCTTACAAGAATTTTTGGTAAGGGGTCTCCCATCCCTTCTTAACACAGACATAAGCTCCCATCCCTTCTTAACACAGACATAATCTCCCATCCCTTCTTAACACAGACATAATCTCCCATCCCTTCTTAACACAGACATACCCTTACCAAAAATTCTTGTAAGATCTTACAAGAAAGTGTCCTGTAAGATCTTGTAGGACAGTCTTGTAAGATTTTGGCACTTTTCTTGTAGACTGTCCTACAGGATCTTACAAGACTGTCCTACAGGATCTTACAAGATCCTACAAGACTGTCCTACAGGATCTTACAAGATCGTCCTTCAGTATCTTACAAGATCCTACAAGACTGTCCTTCAGGATCTTACAAGATCGTCCTTCAGGATCCTACAAGATCTTACAAGACTGTCATACAGGATCTTACAAGACTGTCCTGCAGGATCTTACAAGATCCTACATGACTGTCCTACAGGATCTTACAAGACCGTCCTTCAGGATCCTACAGGGTTGTCCTACAGGGCTGTCCTACAGGGCTGTCATTTGTGTCAATTAACGCAAAAAGAATAATGCTGGATGGTTGTGCAGGGTTGTCCAATATACTGCAGGTTTACGTTTCGTTTCGAATGAGATAGTCAACATAACATATGCATTCATTTCATACATTTTATTGTATAAAACAGAAACGTATAGACAGCTATACACACAAAACAGAAACGTATATACAGCTATACACACAAGGGATTATTATGTTGTCATGTCATACATTTTATTATATAAAATAGAAACATTTATAGGGAATAGCAACCAGCACATGCACGTAGCATCCAAAGTCCAAGGCATCCATGTTTTTCTCAACAGATCAAGTGTCTTTTATAACTTTTTAGCTCCCCATTCAATTTTGATTTCATCGCGTCCAAAATCACCTTGCTGGTACAGGGAAACTTCTTCTGGCAGTAATCTATAAAAAATGAAAAGTCATCAAATTAGCAAAGAAATTGTTATCAAGTTATCAATGTGTCAAATTATCCTGAAACTATTCAGAGGTTATCCTCATAATTTAAATGGGTAGAATGGTATAAAATTGTTGTGACATTAGCGAAAAAGTATGATTAGAGAAATCTTAAAAATATTACACTACATTCAACTGGCGTATTGCTGATATTAGTGAGTGTGACGATAACCAGGATGATTTGCATTGAAATATCATAGAAATGTGATGTTATTGGTGTGCCCTCTGCAAAAACCAAACATGTGCCGCTCACTGAATAAAGATTATTTGGGTGCAGTAGCACCAAAGTCATTCAAGTCATTTGTTATTAATGTAAAATACACATTCTTGAATGCATGTTATGAGTATTATAAAGCAATATAAATCATGATACTTAAGCAGTATTCATGGATTTGAAGCAAAATATTTTGAAGTGGAATCCAGAATTATGGATCAACACTAAATGAAAACGCAATCACAATTGGAAAAAATATTGAGAATGTACACTAATATGATTTTAACAATGTTCGTCATCCAGTTGTATTGGTCATGTAATATTGCCTGATGCTATTTCCTCTTTGGCGAAGAAGTAATTCAACAATAGACGCTGCATGATTTCCATGATCACATGTCTGCTCCGAGTCGATGAAATGTGCGCCTCGAACATGTCCGATTGGTTGCATCTGAGGAGAAAAAAATGAATGAATGAAATGTTCTCATTTTTCAAGATGTGGGTACAGATGTACAATTGAATTATGCAGCAATCCTTAGCCTTGGTCAAGAATAGTGCAATAAATAGACAATTAAAATATAGCCTGTTATCATGGTTATGGTGATAGGAAATCTACTCATAATTTATCCTGCTTTTCCTGGTCACATTTTTATCATAGCAAATATCGGTTATGCCAACAGTGTATTTGTTATCAATTTATTTTAATAAATATTCCTTTGTGATTTTCATCAGAACTTTGGTATGGAAATATTCTCAAATCTTCTGGAAATATAAGCAGGAAACGATAAACATTTCAAAAGAACAAGTGAGAAGTGAGGATGTCAACTGATTTATTGAGAGCTAACATCCCCCCCCCCCAAACTTCCTAGCAGGTTAAATCCTACTGTTTGACATGAACAGGAAATACACAAGCAGTGGTGTCATATAACCTATATATCTCACCCTCCGGGGGATTTCCTCTAGGGGTGCATGGCCAATCTTCACATGAGGTCCCCAAGCCTGGGCTTTTCCAGGTGACAATGCAACAATGGCAATTCACACTGAACCTGGGTTGATCTGAAAGGAATTTTGAGACAGATCGAATTATGGATATTTCTTTGTGAATTCCAGGCTAAATGAGTCATTAATTTTGACTGCAAATATAAGGTGAAGGGCTGCAGTAGCAGAGAAGAGTATCAATTGTTTAATATGCCAAGTATATGAAGAGAAACTTGTTGATAGTTAAAGCTCATAGAGGGTCCACATTACAACATTCTGAGTTTAACTAGAAATTAGAATTGTTTTGCTAATTAAGTTATAACATTATAATTATATTTATAACTTACTTACCATCACTACATGTAGCTTCACTCATCACCATCTGCAATACAGTTCTTTAAACCTCAATAGTTCCAGCTTAACATGAACAAATCAACTTTCTTTTTGCAATCTATCCTGCATGTTACCTTGTTGTTGTCTCATATGACAGCATGGTGGCGCCACCAGTGGCCAATTAAAATTTACCGGTACAGGGGAGATAACTCTCCTCAAATTGTTGAATTAATGCCAGCAAGTCAATTGCTAATGTAATAGACTACAAGGAAAATAGAATAATATTATCTGTATATAATTGGTGATAATGAAGAGGGTAGAGTATTCATTAATGGACATTTTTTTCTTGAAAATCATGTTAGAACTGATGTATTCTTCTAAAATTATTTTCTTCATTATGTCCAATTTTATTATAAAATCTTTGGATTGGACTGATTATTAATTAATTATTTATTAAACTTATTAATTTTATTATAAAATCTAAATTCAACAAGATTTCTTACACAAATATGATACTATTTTGATAACACTATGTAGAGATTGATATTATTGATATCTTTATTTTATTCGAATGAAAACCCATGTCAATAATATGATCTCTGAAGTCTTATGTAAAGTTTGTGTATTTTTCAATTCAAGCTGTTGTTGTTGTTGTTGCTGTCGGTATTCATTGAAGAATTCGTCGCATTTTGTCGCTGTATCCAAACACCAAAATAGTTATATTGATAACTTGTATCATCGTTTAGATAACATATTGAAAAACAAATGTAGTACTTTGACAGAATTTCCCAATCAGGTTTGAAGGTAAACTATTATCAGATAGATTTTTTTTAATTTTGAAGAACAATTTTCTTACTTGAGTGAAACAGATGAAGTTCTCCATATGATTGATTCAGTAGAGAAAAGTACAATTTTGGTATATATCATGATAATATGCCTGCCATTTATAAAAGAGAAAGTGCTAACCATATCTTCAACTGGAGATCCAATGTTGTGGATATTCTGTAAAACTGTCTTGTAAAAATACTTTCCAAAAGCAAACTGATTGTTTGTCCTACAGGCAAACTTATTCTTACAAGATCATGTAGGACAGCTGTCCTGCAGGATCTTACAAGATCTTGTAGGACAGCCAGCTTTGTGCCCTTCAGGATCTTGTAAGATCGTGTGGGACAAAAAAACTGTCTTGTAAGATCTTACAAGATCTTGTAAGAAAATTTCAAATCCTACAAGATCTTACAAGATTTTTTGGTAAGGGTAATCTCCCATTCCTTCTTGACACAGACATAATCTCCCATCCCTTCTTAACACAGACATAATCTCCCATCCCTTCTTAACACAGACATAATCTCCGATCCCTTCTTAACACAGACATAATCTCCCATCCCTTCTTAACACAGACATAATCTCCCATCCCTTCTTAACACAGACATAATCTCCCATCCCTTCTTAACACAGACATAATCTCCCATCCCTTCTTAACACAGACATAATCTCCCATTCCTTCTTAACACAGACATAATCTCCCATCCCTTCTTAACACAGACATAATCTTTCATCCCTTCTTAACACAGACATAATCTCCCATCCCTTCTTAACACAGACATAATCTCCCATCCCTTCTTAACACAGACATAATCTCCCCCCATCCCTTCTTAACACAGACATAATCTCCCATCCCTTCGAAAACCATTCCCCTGCATGTCCTGTTAATTTTAATTGGTAATTATCCTGTTAAAACTAATGTGCTTCGAGGCGATTGGACAGATTGATGGAGTAGTCATGCGGGCATGATGTAAAAGCTGGACAATTTAATCTCTGTGATTCAGATCGTCCAAATATGTTGGCTGCAGAGCATATTCTACAGCAAAGACACACAGCATAAGGATGAAGTCTGCAATGTAGCCTATCCACATAGCAAATTTGGGAAGAATTTGTTAAATGTTCATAATTTTATAGTCCAGAAATGAAACTTAAATTTTGTGGTCAGGCGGTGGAGGTGTTGAAATGTTTCGTTGCAGTCATTCACATTTTGGAATGAATCTTTTAACTCAGATTTGCAATTTTTGTACTGGAAATGAAATCTGAACTTACTGCACAAATGGTACCACCTATGATACAACATCATGTTGCAAGGCATCCAAATACCAAATTTGGGGAGATAAGTGTTTGTGATTTTGTATTCCAGAAACCAAATTTGAACTTTGTTGGATCCATCCATGAGCAATGGTAGCTAACATGGCTGAGGTCCTACTTTGGCTCCATTCATGAGCAATGGTAGCTAACATGGCTGAGGTCCTACTTTGGGTCCATCCTTGAGCAATGGTAGCTAACATGGCCAAGGCCCTACTTTGGGTACATCAATGAGCAATGGTAGCTAACATGGCTGAAGTCCTACTTTGGCGCTATTCGTGAGCAATGGTAGCTAACATGGCCAAGGTCCTACTTTGGGTACATCCATGAACAATGGTAGCTAACATGGCTAAGGTCCTACTTTGGGTACATCCATGAACAATGGTAGCTAACATGGCCAAGATCCTACTTTGGGTACATCCATGAACAATGGTAGCTAACATGGCTAAGGCCCTACTTTGGGTACATCCATGAACAATGGTAGCTAACATGGCTAACGTCCTACTTTGGGTACATCCATGAACAATGGTAGCTAACATGGCCAAGCCCTACTTTGGGTCCATCCATGAGCAATGGTAGCTAACATGGCTAAGGCCCTACTTTGGATACATCTATCGGCAATGGTCTTACTTTGGGTCCCTCCATGAGCAATGGTAGCTAACATGGCTAAGGTCCTACTTTGGCGCCATTCATGAGCAATGGTAGCTAACATGGCTAAGGCCCTACTTTGGGTACATTCATGAGCAATGGTAGCTAACATGGCTAAAGTCCTACTTTGGTGCCATTCATGAGCAATGGTAGCTAACATGGCTAAGGCCCTACTTTAGGTACATCCATGAACAATGGTAGCTAACATGGCCAAGGTCCTACTTTGGGTACATCCATGAACAATGGTAGCTAACATGGCTAAGGCCCTACTTTGGGTACATCCATGAGCAATGGTAGCTAACATGGCTGAGGTCCTACTTTGGGTACATCCATGAACAATGGTAGCTAACATGACTAAGGCCCTACTTTGGGTACATCCATGAACAATGGTAGCTAACATGACTAAGGCCCTACTTTGGGTACATCCATGAGCAATGGTAGCTAACATGGCCAAGGCCCTACTTTGGGTCCATCCATGAGCAATGGTAGCTAACATGGCTAAGGTCCTACTTTGGGTGCATCCTTGAGCAATGGTAGCTAACATGGCTAAGGTCCTCCTTTGGATACATCTATCGGCAATGGTCCTACTTTGGGTCCATCCATGAGCAATGGTAGCTAACATGGCTAAGGCCCTACTTTGGGTACATCCATGAGCAATGGTAGCTAACATGGCTAAGGTCCTACTTTGGGTCCATCCTTGAGCAATTGTAGCTAACATGGCTAAGGCCCTACTTTGGGTACATCTATCGGCAATGGTCCTACTTTGGGTCCATCCACGAGCAATGGTAGCTAACATGGCTAAGGCCCTACTTTGGGTACATCCATGAGCAATGGTAGCTAACATGGCTAAGGTCCTACTTTGGGTCCATCCTTGAGCAATTGTAGCTAACATGGCAATGGTCCTACTTTGGGTCCATCCATGAGCAATGGTAGCTAACATGGCTAAGGTCCTACTTTGGATACATCTATCAGCAATGGTCCTACTTTGGGTCCATCCATGAGCAATAGTAGCTAACTTGGCAAAGGCCCTACTTTGGATACATCTATCGGCAATGGTCCTACTTTGGATCCATCCATGAGCAATGGTAGCTAACATGGCTAAGGCCCTACTTTGGATACATCTATCGGCAATGGTAGCTAACATGGCCAAGGCCCTACTTTGGATCCATCCATAAGCAATGGTAGCTAACATGGCTAAGACCCTACTTTGGATCCATCCATGAGCAATGGTAGCTGACATGGCTAAGGCCCTACTTTGGATACATCTATCGGCAATGGTCCTACTTTGGGTCCATCCATGAGCAATAGTAGCTAAGATGGCTAAGGCCCTACTTTGGATACATCTATCGGCAATGGTCCTACTTTGGATCCATCCATGAGCAATGGTAGCTAACATGGCTAAGGCCCTACTTTGGATACATCTATCGGCAATGGTCCTACTTTGAGTCCATCCATGAGCAATAATAGCTAACATGGCTAAGGCCCTACTTTGGGTCCATCCATGAGCAATGGTAGCTAACATTGCTAAGACCCTTATTTGAGTCCATCCTTGGCCTTGAGCAATGGTAGCTAACATGGCTAAGGACCTACTTTGGATCCATCCATAAGCAATGATAGCTAACATGGCTATAAGGCCCTACTTTGGATCCATCCATGAGCAATGGTGACTAACATGGCTAAGGCCCTACTTTGGATCCAGCCATGGGCAATGCAGGTAGGCCCTACTTTGGAAAAGAGAAATTGATATCATGTTAGCTTACTTAGAGATTCATTAACTCAGCTCATGTTTAAAAACTAATTCCAGTTGATGACTGTTGTTCTGTTGATATTCCAGCTACAGAGTTGAGATTGCCGGTGGCCTGGGCGATATGGGAGGAAAGATATGGCGAGTGGGACTAATGGGCTATAACTGTACACCAGATAATGCGAGACTAGCTCTTCGGGCTTTAGAGGCTGGATTGAAGCATGCACGTGGACAGGTGAGAAAGTCCCACAAGATCATGGTGAAAACGGGTTAAGCTCCAGAAGAACTGTGTATGGTTGGCCATCCCTGCCACAATTCGTCATTTACAGGATGCCTGTAAATAATATATACCATGGTATAAAATGCCAAGCCTGCCATAATTCGTATTTACAGGATGCCTGTAATTATTTTGTACCATGGTATAAAATTCCAAACCTGCCATAATTCGTATTTACAGGGTGCCTGTAATTATTTTGTACCATGGTATAAAATCGCCAAGCCGGCCACAATTCATATTTACAGGATACCTGCAAATAATATATACCATGGTATAAAATGCCAAGCCTGCCATAATTCGTATATACAGGGTGCCTGTAATTATTTTGTACCATGGTATAAAATCGCTAAGCCGGCCACAATTCGTATTTACAGGATGCCTGTAATTATTTTGTACCATGGTATAAAATGCCAAGCCTGCCCTGTAATTATTTTGTACCATGGTATAAAATGCCAAGCCTGCCATGATTCGTATATACAGGGTGCCTGTTATTATTTTGTACCATGGTATAAAATGCCAAGCCTGCCATAATTTGTATTTACAGGATGCCTGTAATTCATTTAGCCGTAAGTCGTAAATTTACGCCATTTTGTTGTTGTTGGTTCGGAAATCCCTCCTTTCATCTAGGAGCACCCTCTTACAGAGGTATTTAGAAGCTTGCAGTAATCCCGCCGCTTACTAGGGTGGTCAAGACAGGGTCAGTAGCAGTCGAGGTCCCGTGCTGTGCAGTTTGTGCATTTCCACCAATGATACTATGCGCTTTTACAAATTTGTTGCCGGGTTTTACGCAACCTCCAAACAGGGTTATCTCCCCTCCTGCCAGTCGATCGACCCTGCCCTCAGTAAATTATGCAGGGCGAAAAAACGCCCTGGCAGTCTCCGCACAGTCTTCACCAAGCCATGTAGCCTTTGTCGGAGATTAACTGTGCGAGATTATCCGAACTGCTCTGTACCGCAACAACTTGAAGTAACCAGAATTAATCAACTGCAGCACATTTGGGGGATGTGGCAGACAAAAGACATTCGGTGACTACGGGTAATTAAATAACTGTTCATCTCTTTACAACAACAACAACATTTGGCCTGCATCAAGGCTAACGGTCATTTGTTTGAAAACAAATCAGCGATGCTTGTTTTGTCGGAATTAAATAGTCTCGCACATTCACATCTGCAAAATATATATCCTTATATTTAGTATGTGGATAAGGACTATTTTTGGCTGGTAAAATTCAGGTTTTGTGAAATGTTTTGGTACATGGCTATATGTAAATTGACTGAGGGCAGGGTCGATCGACTGGCAGAAGGGGAGATAACCCTGTTTGGAGGTTGCATAAAGCCCGGCATCAAATTTGTAAAAGCGCATATCATTGGTGGAAATAATAAGAAGGCGTAAATTTACGACTTACGGCTAAATGAATTACAAGCATCCTGTAAATATGAACTAGAGGTTCCGCTGCATCCCGGGAATTGACCCTTGAGTTGCCGCACTGGCATGAAGCCTATATGCTGGTTGTTTTCTTAAGCAAAAACATACGTCTCCCCCAACCTCACACCTTGCCTTGAGTGAGCACATAATTTAAGGGAAAGTGCTATAAAATGAATGTAGCAATAAGTATCCTAAACAAAGCTGCGCATCTAAAAATATTAATTACAAAGAGGCGATTTTCATTGTTGCAGTACAGTGAGGAGTCGGGATTCATATAGCAATGAGTGGATTGCCGACATCTACAGCGTCCAACCAATGTGAAATACATGTAATTATGAAGCATCAACTATTTCGAAACTGATCACATTATAAACATGAATTGCAGGCAAGCACCTAAAAGGTGCGTGGACCCCTCAGCCTGTTTTTTTTTAGTCAAGTAGGATCAGGGCTGCATCTAGAGCCAATTTAGTTTCGGAAAACATATGGGCGCCCAAAACTCAAAAGAAACAAAAAACGAAAGTGTTGTTGTTGTTCAATTTGAATGGATTTCTGAAGGAAATACTAGAAAAAGCCTCTGGGATCCTCAACATCGATCCGATGGGTATTGAATTTCATGTTGATACATGTTTTGTGATTGATCACAGGCTATTTGCGCCGAAATTCACTTAAAAAAAATTGGACCCTCAACAATGAATTACGAAAAGGAACTGGGAGTTTGGGATCACAACCTGCAAAAAATCCCTGGATACCGTATAAAACAGACTTCGGTTTCACGTGAGTGGTGTGCTGGGATTACAGCATGCAAGAAAGTGTAGCTTTATCAGTGGCAATTTATGCATTGCACAAATGTGATAACAAGTAAACACACTGATTGACACAGGCCCACCCTTATCAATATTGTTGGGGGAGGGGGCATAAGCTCCAGGTATGCAAACTGGTTCAAAATTGCTCAGAGTCAGGCTAAAAATGGGCTCTCCTAATCACTCGTTTTAAATAATTTCCAAGGTACAGTAACATGTTTGGTGACAAAATTTGACAAAAATGTTGTACCAGTTAAATGTGTGGACACAAATATGGTTCATGCAACAGTTTTAGGATATAACATATGATGTAGAATAGAATGATTTAATAGCAAAATTAACGAAAAATGTTGTCCTTCATTCAATGAGAATCTTGAATGGACCAGGCTTTCTTAAGCTTGTATCAGGGAACCTTCAAAATTCACAATGAAACATGCAACCAAGGGGTCGCGATAGGCATAGACAACAGTGCAAAAGCTAAAGCCATCAATAAATAATAAAAAAAAAATTAAAAATCATGAGATCATCATAACCATCTGAAAATCTAATCATTTCATCAGTCAACATTCAGGAAGTTCTCACCAAAGTTTCGTCAGGCCCGACTTGATAGATCTGCAGATATTCAGCGGACAAGAACATGTTGATGGACATAGGTAACAGTGCAAAAGCTGAGTCATCAATAAATAATAAAAAAAAATAATTAAAAATCATGAAATCATCATAGCCATCTGAAAATCTAATCATTTCATCGGTCAACATTCAGGAAGCTCTCACCAAAGTTTGGTCGGGCCCGACTTCATAGATCTGCAGATATTCAGCGGACAAGAACATGTTGACGGACGGACGTACGTACATGGCAACGACAAGACCCCACAGCCCACAGCCCTATGAGCCACACCTATAGTGTACATGCTGTACCGTATAGAAGTTTCATGCATCTGCCTTCAGTAGTTTCCAAGATATGAAGTGAACAAAAATTGAACAGACAGATAAGCACATTTTGCATGGACCCACGCAAGCACTAGCTCACACCAAAACCTAATTAGATCATAAGGCCATTTCAATGAAGCTTCCATCCAAGTTTGGTGAAATTCTATCCAGTAGTTCTCCACATATCTCGTAGACAAGAGTAGTCCTGTACATACATGTAACAAAGCTGGACATCAGAAACAGATGGATGCACGCAAACAAACCAAAACCTAATCAGATGAGAAGGCCATCACGATAAAGCTGCCATTCAAGTTCGGGGAAATTCCATCCAGTAGTTCTTCAGATATTTTACAGACAAGGCTTGTCTATACATGTACAAGTGGACAGACGGATGAACACGCACACCAAAACATAATAAGATGCGGAGGCCATTCCAATAAAGATTCCATCCAAGTCTGGTGAAGTTCACCAGAGGCCATCACGATGAAGCTTCCATCTAAATTCGGGGAAATTCCGTCCAGTAGTTCTCCAGATATCTTACAGACAAGGCCTGTCTATACATGTATAAGTAGATGGACAGGCAGACAGACAACATACCCAGACGAATGCATTCATGCATACCGAAACCTAATCAGATGAGCCCATTGCAATGAAGCTTCCACCCAAATTTGGCGAAATTCCGTGGGGCAGTTCTCCAGATATCTTGCAGACAAGGCTTGTATATACATGTACAAGTAGATGGGCGGACGGATGGACACGAACGAACGCTCGCACACACATACACCAAAACCTAATCAGACGAGGGGCTATCCCAATGAAGCTTCCAGCCAAGTTTGGTGAAATTCCGTTGAGTAGTTCTCCAGATATCTTGCAGACAAGGTCTGTATATACATGAACAATTAGATGGACGGACGGACGATGGACATGGATAAATGCACACACATACCCAAACCTAATCAAATGAGGGGGCTATCCCAATGAACCTTCCATCCAAGTTTGGTGAAATTCTGTCCAGTAGTTCTTCAGATATCTTGCAGAAAGGGCCTGTATATACATGTACAAGTACATGGACAGACGGACGGACACCGAACATGGACAAACGCACACACAAACCAAAACCTAATCAGCTGAGAGGGCTATCCCAATAAAGCTTCCATCCAAGTTTGGTGAACTTCCGTCAAGTAGTTCTCCAGATATCTTGCAGACAAGGCCTATATATACATGTACAAGTAAATGGACGGACGGACGGATACCAGACACGGATGAATGCATGCTCACATACACCAAAACCTGATCAAATGAGAGGGCTATTCCAATGAAGCTTCCATCCAAGTTTGGTGAAATTCCATCCAGTAGTTCTCAAGATATCTTGCAGACAAGGCCTGTATATATGTACAAGTAGATGGATGGACGGACGGACACTGGACACGGATGAACGCATGCACAACACACCAAAACCTAATCAAATGAGGGAGCTATCCCAATGAAGCTTCCATCCAAGTTTGGTGAAATTCTGTCCAGTAGTTCTCAAGATATCTTGCAGACAAGGATAAACATGTGCAATTGCAAGTAGATGGATGGACGGACGGACACCGGACATGGATGAATGCACGCACACACATCAAAACCTAATCAAATGAGGGGGCTATCCCACTGAAGCTTCCATCCAAGTTTGGTGAAATTCCGTCCAGTAGTTCTCAAGATATCTTGCAGACAAGGCCTGTATACATGTACAAGTAGATGGACGGAAACCGGACACGGATGAATGCACGCACACACACCAAAACCTAATCAAATGAGGGGGCTATCCCAATGAAGCTTCCATCCAAGTTTGGTGAAATTCCATCCAGTAGTTCTCGAGATATCTTGCAGACAAGGCAAGGGGACGGACAGACATCCATCCAGACAGACAGACAGACAGCACAAACACGAGATGTCTCTCCCCAACATAGTTGGGGGAGACATAATTATGGCAGGCTTGGCGATTTTATACCATGGTACAAAATAATTACAGGCAACCTGTAAATACGAATTATGGCAGGCTTGGCATTTTATACCATGGTACGAATTGTGGCAGGCTTGGCGATTTTATACCATGGTACAAAATAATTACAGGTATCCTGTAAATACGAATTATGGCAAACTTGGCATTTTATACCATGGTATATATTATTTACAGGCATCCTGAAAATGACAAATTGTGGCAGGGATGGCCAACCATAACTGTGTCTACGAATCACCTTTATAGCACACTCTCATGGTTTGATGATTTCAAAGGCACAGCGCTCATAATATAAAGTTCTTCTCTGATGGGCAGCTATTATTTATCTTCCAAGAAGAAAAGTGATATGTAGGGTCAAAAGAACACCACATCATCCCAGCGGGAAACCCCTCCAAGATGGCGGGGGTCCGGTGGTCGGGGGGAAAGGGAGCATTTTCAACTTCTACTTAGGTTTGTTCAAGTTGAGAAAATATAACTTTTATTATAAGTAATGGTAGTTTATATCTTTCTATTTCAGTCCTAAAGCTCACAAAGAACAGCGCAGATAGATCGTTAAATGACCAACATGACCAAAGAAATCCAAAATCTTCTCTCAACATTGCATCTACATTATATACTGCTCAAGAGTTCTAATCCTGAATTTATTCTTACCCACTGGTTAACATACATTGTACATGTTATTGTAATGGTGCTACAATGTATAGTGTATATACATGTAGTTGTTGGCACATTATAAAGTACTCAATGTCCATATCTTGAGGCAGGTGTTCATATCATGAGGCAGATGTTCAAGTGTGACTCAAGATATTTTATATACTGTTTTAGACTCATATGTGGGTTCGTTAATAGAAATAGACAAACTTCTGAGCACATGATAAATGTATAAACAATTGAACAAACTGTCTTAATTCAACACATCAATTGATAATTATACATTAAATATGTTTACATGAAATATAGCGAGACAGAAGTTTGTCTGTTTCTATTTGAATGCAGTGATGTTGGCTACATTAGTTAAATCATTGTAATAGCTTCATCAAACTCGTACAGATTCCCTTATAACAGCAGTCTCCTTATTCTCAGCTTTTATCAAAATTTGTAGTTAGTTACTATATAGCAAAAGTAGTAGTGTCACTATAGCAAAATTAGTAGTGTATTTTTATAGGAAAATCAGTAGTGAGTTACTATAAGAAAAATAGTAGTGTGTTTCTAGAGGGAAATCAGTGGGGAGTTACTATAGGAAAGGGAGTATCAAGCGAGTCACTATGGGGATATGGACGAACAGATGTTTGGTGATTGTGTAACATGGGGCGATGGTTTGGTGATTGTGTAACATGGGGCGATGATCATAGTAGTTTGTATTCATAGGTTTTATCAAGCAGATTTTATCGGGAATATTTTGCAATTTTATCCAAGTTTACTTAATAGTTCATGATTATTGTTGTTTTATTGTGCAATGAAATGTAGGACAATAGATGTGATTGTATATGAACATAATAATATGTTCATAATACTTATTTACAATGAATTCAATTTTACACAAAGATTTATTAATCACCAATTTTCAATACAGATTTTTGACAGTAATTTACAGAGTTAGTTAAACTATGACCTGGCATCTTGAAAAATACTTGGCTTAAGAGCATATACATGTTGTACCTTATTTTATAGATACCATTTATAAAAGTTGTGCTTAAATGTCCAATGTTTATTAAAATAATAATATACACTATTTTACTCTGATTTAGGAGAACTATACTTCACACATGTTATAGGGAACTGACTGAATATAACCAAAGCCTGTCTCTGTGAGCTACATGTAGGTTACATTGTGAAATATTCCCTGGTACATGTACATACAATATGTTCTCCTCAATCATATCTATATACTACATAGGCAAACCATACTTATCACAAGAGTATTAGCAGCCAGAAAGGCTTCAATATCTTTAATACAAACTATACTTATCACAGAGTATTAGCAGCCGGAAAGGCTTCAATATCTTTAATACATGTGGGTGTTGCGGGGATTCCAGGTATGTTGCAGGACTTCAATACACGCATAATGGAACTGGCTGTTGAATGACTCAGAATTCAGGTATTTCTTCATTAAAGTCAGAATGTGAAATTGTTTTGCTTTGTGCCGAATAAAAGTTCTCTATTTGAAGTATTCATGGTGTTTTTGATATATGAGAATGGAATGTACATGTATGTATGTATATGGGGGAGACACTTAACCCCACCATGTACATGTATATGGGAGCTCGAGACACTTTGTATAACCAACCTGTAACCATCTCGGTCATCTATACGCGGTAAGACTGACCCTGGGATCGTGTGTATCCATTTACAGCCTGCGAGAGGGAATTTCCAGAAATCAATACCACGTGACTTCGTCAGCCAATCAGCTAAAGTCTACCGACGTAACCCCAACGTAACTCGCCATTTTCGAATCATGTTATGCCCTACTTGTTGAAAATTACAGATCTACCACACCTCTTGGGTGATACGAAAGTTATTTATACCTATATATTTTGTAAGCCTAGCCTATATCTGTTTCCCAAGTGGTTTGAAAACCTGTAATTTATCAGATTTCTCGAGTCTGTTCTCTGCCGGATGAAGGCCGAACAGAATCCCGTAATATACCGGATATCGCTCCGCAATAATGGAGATTCACGATTCGCAAGCTATCTTATTGATGGCGAAGTGTACGCAAATGTTTGTATAACCCCATCAAGCCAATTCAAATGATTACACATGTACCCCCCTCCTCAAACAGAAAAACAAAGCAGTGACGTACATATGTATACCATTACATTTGATAAATTTAATTATTTCTGAATCAATTGTACATGTATTTATATAACAAATTTCATTATTCGATAACTTTGATGCATACATTCTCTCCAACTTCTATCCATAAAGATGTATATTAGTACAATGCATGAATGGCTTATATAGAATCAGCAGCATATACTGAACAACTGAACCATGGCCTGAAGCTGGAGAGATATGACCAGGTCAAGTCTTCCTTGGCTAGTTTTCATGTACATATTTTTAGATCATGAGTTGGAGTAACAAGTTTTATTTGCCAACGATGCCCAGTCATACCCATTTATATTCGAGTATAGAATGATATCACTGCCCTTTGTCTATGGTGTGTTACAATGTATATTCGAGTATAGAATGATATCACTGCCCTTTGTCTATGGTGTGTTACAATGAGTATAGAATGATATCACTGCCCTTTGTCTATGGTGTGTTACAATGAGTATAGAATGATATCACTGCCCTTTGCCTATGGTGTGTTACAATGAGTATAGAATGATATCACTGCCCTTTGTCTATGGTGTGTTGCAATGAGTATAGAATATCACTGCCCTTTGCCTATGGTGTGTTACAATGAAAATCTGGGGCATTCTGAACAAGACCCCAAATTGGCTTCAATAAAGGCAAACACAAGAAATTGTCTCACTTTATGTATCCTTTAACACAAAACACCTTTTTAATAATTTCCTGATTTCGGGTCACCTTGACCTGAATTTTGGTACTTGACATTACAGAAAATTGCTATTTTTGAGAATTGTCTGATTTCGGATCACAGTGAACTTAAATTTCATACAATAAACATCTCTCCTTAATGTATCCATGGACACAAAACATCTCTCCTTAATGTATCCATGGACACAAAACATCTCTCCTTAATGTATCTTTGGACACAATACATCTCTCAATGTATTTATAGACACAATTTCCTGATTTCTGGGCCACAGTGACCGTGAAAATTTTTCATACATTACTCATCTTCTCCCTCTAAAGTATCTATAGTTTATGGGCATGCTACCTAGAGCAATAGTTTATGAGCATGCTACCTAGAGCATTAGTTATGGGCATGCTACCTAGAACATTAGTTTATGAGTATGCTACCTAGAGCAATAGTTTATGGGTATGTTACCTAGAGCAATAGTTTGTGAGCATGCTACCTAGAGCAATAGTTTATGGGTATGTTACCTAGAGCAATAGTTTATGAGCATGCTACCTAGAGCATTAGTTATGGGCATGCTACCTAGAACATTAGTTTATGAGTATGCTACCTAGAGCAATAGTTTGTGCGCATGCTACCTAGAGCATTAGTTTATGAGTATGCTACCTAGAGCAATAGTTTATGGGTATGTTACCTAGAGCAATAGTTTATGGGCATGCTACCCATAGTACCACCGGTAATAGTTTGTGAGCATGGTACCTAGAGCAATAGTTTATGGGCATGCTACCTAGAGCAATAGTTTGTGAGCATGCTACCTGGGCTGACAGTTTTATGGGCATGTTACCTAGAGCAATAGTTTATGGGCATGCTACCCATAGTACCACCGGTAATAGTTTGTGAGCATGGTACCTAGAGCAATAGTTTGTGGGCATGCTACCTAGAGCAATAGTTTGTGAGCATGCTTGCTACCTGGAGCAACAGTTTATGGGCATGCTACCTAGAGCAATAGTTTGTGAGCATGCTACCTAGAGCAACAGTTTATGGGCATGCTACCTAGAGCAATAGTTTGTGAGCATGCTACCTGGAGCAACAGTTTATGGGCATGTTACCTAGAGCAATAGTTTGTGAGCATGCTACCTAGAGCAACAGTTTATGGGCATGCTACCTAGAGCAATAGTTTGTGAGCATGCTACCTAGAGTATAAGTTTATGGGTACGCTACCTAGAGCAATAGTTTATGAGCATGCTACTTAGAGCAATAGTTTGTGAGCATGCTTAGAGCAATAGTTTATGAGCATGCTACCTAGAGCAATAGTTTATGGGCATGCTACCTAGAGCAATAGTTTATGAGCATGCTACCTAGAGTATTAGTTTATGGGTATGCTACCTAGAGCAATAGTTTATGGGCATGCTACCTAGAGCAATAGCTTATGAGCATGCTACCTAGAGCATTAGTTTATGGGTATGCTACCTAGGGCAATAGTTTATGGGCATGCTACCTAGAGTATTAGTTTATGGGCATGCTACCTAGAGCAATAGTTTATGAGCATGCTACCTAGAGCATTAGTTTATGGGTATGCTACCTAGGGCAATAGTTTATGGGCATGCTACCCAGAGCAATAATATTGGCATGCTACCTAGAGTGCAAGTTTATGGGCATGCTACACATGTACCTACAGCAATAGTTTTTGGGCATGCAACCTAGACCGTGAGCATGCTACCTACAGCAATAGTTTGTGAGCATGCTACCTAGAGCAATAGTTTGTGAGCATGCTACCTAGAGCAATAGTTTGTGAGCATGCTACCTAGAGCATTATTTTGTGGGCATGCTACCCAGAGCAATAGTTTATGGGCATGCTACCTAGAGCAATAGTTTATGGGCATGTTACCTAGAGCAATAGTTTATGGGCATGCTACCTACAGCAATAGTTTGTGAGCATGGTACCTAGAGCAATAGTTTGTGGGCATGCTATCTAGAGCATTAGTTTATGGGCATGCTACCTAGAGCATTAGTTTATGGGCATGCTACCTAGAGCATTAGTTTGTGAGTATGCTAGCCAGAGCATTAGTTTTGGGGCATGCTACCTAGAGCAATAGTTTATGGGCATGCTACCCAGAGCATTAGTTTATGAGCATGCTACCCGGGGCATTAGTTTTAAGGCAGGCTAACTGGAGCATTAGTTTTTAGGCATGCTACCTAAAGCATTGAGCTCATGGGCATGCAACCTCGAACATTAGTTTCTTCATGATAGTGTGTATAGGTCTTGCATAGTGTCAAATGTATGAATAGAAGAAATGATAATTCCACTGTAATATCTAGCTCATCTCCGCTTGATTATATGAGAACTGGTACTACATCCGGTGTACTATACTGTGTAGTACCTGCTGGCTCAATGATAACCAGTTCCGCTGTCAGAACTACAATGTGATAACAGTAGATTCTACAGATTTCATCACAAAAACAAGACTCAATGGCCATGTTATTTAGTGCTGAAGAATTTCTGAATCTGAGAAAAACTGAAGAAACAAAAACAGCTAAAATGTTATACTGGTCTGTAATCAAGATTGTTCATTTGAAATTTTCTAGAATGTCTGATGGAATCATGTAAAATGTCCCTAAACCATGCATGAACAATCAATCCCCTCGTACCTACTCCATGCTGTATACAAAATGTAAGCTATTATCATCCGGAACTTCAGTATGACTCTAAACGACAACTGGGACTCCAGCATTCAACAGTTAAAGGTTGACAGTTTAGTTTTTATTTCACTTCCTTCCAAGAATGGCTGCTATCCGTTTACGGTTCTCAGCTATGCTCCTGCCTTTCAGCTTTCCTGCAGGTTTAGCTGATTCTTTCTCAAATTCCATGTTAATGTTGGAGGAATTTGTCATTTCTCTGCTCTGCGAAGAGCTTGTGCTTTTTAAACTGCCACATTCTGAAGACGCCACACTGCTTTGTCTTCCAAAGTTTATCTTTCCATCACTAACAGCGGATTGGCTGGTAGGAGTCTTGCTACCTCCTGATTGGTTGGATGACGGCCTGCTTTCTGATAGGTTGCTAGATAACTGGATGCCTCCTGGTTGGCTGATTTGTGTCCTATTTGTGGTTGATTCGTTGGTTAGAGGTCTGTCAGCACTTGGAGGTTTGTTAGAACCATTGTTGTAATTCAGGTGTGTGCTGCTATAACCACCTGGAATAAATACAGCAAACAATGTTGAGACAAAAGATGCATGAAAGAACATTATAATGGTTTTTCACTGGGACAAAAATCTGCACATGTTTGTATCATCCAGATCTTCCTGCTGGGAGAAAACAAGATAAATTCAATGATAAATTCCCAGATACAGTGAAACCTAGGTGTGAACCTGTCGGTTTTTACAGGGTTCTGGTTGATCAAGTTTTAACAGGGTTCTGGTTTATCAAGTTTTGAGAGGGTTCTGGTTTCAAGTTTTGACAGGGTTTTATCAAGTTTGAAAGGGTTCTGGTTTATCAAGTTTTGACAGGGTTCTGGTTTATCAAGTTTCGACAGAGTTCTGGTTTATCAAGTTTTGACAGGGTTCTGGTTTATCAAGTTTTGACAGGGTTCTGGTTTATCAAGTTTTTACAGGGTTCTGGTTTATCAAGTTATGACAGAGTTCTGGTTTATCAAGTTTTGACAGGGTTCTGGTTTATCAAGTTTGACAGGGTTCTGGTTTATCAAGTTTTGACAGGGTTCTGGTTTATCAAGTTTCGACAGAGTTCTGGTTTATCAGGTTTTGACAGGGTTCTGGTTTCAAGTTTTGACAGAGTTTTATTAAGTTTTGAAAGGGTTCTGGTTTACCAAGTTTTGACAAGAGTTCTGGTTTATCAAGTTTTGACAGGGTTCTGGTTTATCAAGTTTTGACAGGGTTCTGGTTTATCAAGTTTTGACAGGGTTCTGGTTTATCAAGTTTCGACAGGGTTCTGGTTTCAAGTTTTGACAGAGTTCTGGTTTATCAAGTTTTGAAAGGGTTCTGGTTTACCAAGTTTTGACAGAGTCCTGGTTTATCAAGTTTTGACAGGGTTCTGGTTTCAAGTTTTGACAGAGTTTTATCAAGTTTTGACAGGGTTCTGGTTTATCAAGTTTTGACAAAGTTCTGGTTTATCAAGTTTTGACAGGGTTCTGGTTTATCAAGTTTTGACAGGGTTCTGGTTTATCAAGTTTCGACAGAGTTCTGGTTGATCAAGTACGTTTGAGCTAACAGCTGTTTTCATTGAGAGCCTTGGTCCATTCAAACGTCAATCAGAGAATGACATGGTCCACAAGTTTCGAGTTATGCCTTGTCTAACTGTACCTGGTGGCCGTTTGATAGCTAACAGCTGTTCTCTGGTCTCACAGGGGACCCTCATCAGTTCAAACCTCAATCAGAGAATGACTGGTCCACAAGTTTCTAGGTTAGGAGTTCTAGCTCATCTAACTGTACCTGTTGGTCGTTTGAGAGCTAGCAGTTCTCTGGCCTCACTGAGAGCCTCAGTCAGTTCAAACCTCAATCAGAGATTGACTGGTTCACAAGTTTCTAAGTTAGGAGTTATGCCTTGTCTAACAGTACCTGGTGGCCATTTGGGAGCTAACAGCTGTTCTGTTCTCTGGTCTCACTGAGGACCCTCATCAGTTCAAACCGCAATCAGAAACTGACAGGTCCACAAGCTTCCAAGTTAGGAGTTCTGGCTTGTCTAACTGTACCTGGTGGCTGTTTGAGAGTTAACAGCTTTTCTCATGGTAAGGATAGTTTCCCCCAAGTCCGGGCTGTATATCGCACACTTTTCAAGCTTCGGATCTGAACTTTGTTAGGTTGGTGCATTATGAGGAGACGACGTGTCGTGTTGCTTTCGCTCATGTGGACCGTTTTCATGGCAACCAGACACCTCTTTTATCTCAGCCATTGTAAAGGTATTTTCTCTCGTGTCTGGGCTGTGTATCGCACACTTTTCAAGCTACGGATCTGGTTTGGTATGTAGGTGCATTAAGGGGAGATAATGTGTTATGGGATGGCGCTGTCCGTCCGTCCGTTTCGTGTCCATTTCCATGGCAACCAGACACCTCTTTTTCTCAGCCATTGTAAAGATAGTTTATCTCATGTCTGGGCTGTGTATCGCACACTTTTCAAGCTACAGATCTTGTTTGGTAGGTAGGTGCATTAAGGCGAGACAACATGTTATGGGATATGGCGCTGTCCGTCCGTCCGTTTCGTGTCCAGGCTACATATCGGACAGTCTTTCATCTACAGTCATCATTTTTGGTTGGTCTACACATGTACAACAGTGGAAGACGATGTAATTTGTGTGGCTAGGTCATTTTCATGGCAACCACATGGCCAAACTCAGTATTTTAAGGTGGAATTTGATGTTTTACAACATTCTACTGACCAACTGGATATTTCCTCTCAAAGCTGTTTAAGATATACTACACATAACATGAAATTCTTTTCGGTCATCTCCATTTTCCAACTGTTTTCACCTGCATTTTTTTCCTTCATTTCTTTTTTCTTTCACATACAGTACAAGGCAGAAAATAACTTGATGCTAAATGCGAGTAGAACGTAAAGTAATCGAGACTCAGGCCCACGCTATTGAAGGAGTCTCAACTGTAAATTTCAGAACACACGCTTTCGATCCGACTGTTTTATCAAGTTTTGAGAGGGTTCTGGTTTATCAATTGACCATGCTTAGTTCTAACCTCAATCAGAGACTGATTGGTCCACAAGCTTCTAAGTTAGGAGTTCTAGCTTGTCTAACTGTACCTTGTGACCGTTTGAGAACTAACAGAGCTCTGTCCTCTGGCCTCACTGAGAGCGTAAACCTCAATCAGAAACTGACTGGTTCACAATCTTCTATATATTTTTGTCATTTAGAATCTTCTAAGTTAGGAGTTCTAGCTTGTCTGACTGTACCTGTTGGTCATTTGAGAACAAACAGCTGTTCTCACTGAGCCCCTCTGTCAGTTCAAACCTCAATCAGAGACTGACTGCATGGTCCACAAGCTTCTAAGTTTAGGAGTTCTAGCTAGTCTAACTGTACCTGGTGACCGTTTCGGAACTAACAGCTGTTCTCACTGAAAGCCTCGGTCAGTTCAAACCTCAATCAGAAACAGACTGGTACACAATCTTCTAAGTTAGGAGTTCTAGCTTGTCTAACTGTACCTGGTGGCCGTTTGAGAACTAACGGCTGTTCTCTGGCCTCACTGAGAGCCTCAGAGGTTCAAACCTCAATCAGAAACTGACTGGTCCACAAGCTTCTAAGTTAGGAGTTCTAGCTTGTCTAACTGTACCTTGTGACCGTTTGAGAACTAACAGAGCTCTGTCCTCTGGCCTCACTGAGAGCGTAAACCTCAATCAGAAACTGACTGGTTCACAATCTTCTATATATTTTTGTCATTTAGAATCTTCTAAGTTAGGAGTTCTAGCTTGTCTGACTGTACCTGTTGGTCATTTGAGAACAAACAGCTGTTCTCACTGAGCCCCTCTGTCAGTTCAAACCTCAATCAGAGACTGACTGCATGGTCCACAAGCTTCTAAGTTTAGGAGTTCTAGCTAGTCTAACTGTACCTGGTGACCGTTTCGGAACTAACAGCTGTTCTCACTGAAAGCCTCGGTCAGTTCAAACCTCAATCAGAAACAGACTGGTACACAATCTTCTAAGTTAGGAGTTCTAGCTTGTCTAACTGTACCTGGTGGCCGTTTGAGAACTAACGGCTGTTCTCTGGCCTCACTGAGAGCCTCAGAGGTTCAAACCTCAATCAGAAACTGACTGGTCCACAAGCTTCTAAGTTGGAGTTCTAGCTTGTCTAACTGTACTCTTTGTCATTTGAAAGTTAACAGCTGTTCTCACTGAGGACCGTGCTCAGTTCTAACCTAAATCAGAGACTGACTGCATGGTCCACAAGCTTCTAAGTTTGGGAGTTCTAGCTAGTCTAACTGTACCTGGTGGCCGTTTCAGAACTAACAGCTGTTCGCTGGCCTCACTGAATGCCTCGGTCAGTTCAAACCTCAATCAGAAACTGACTGGTACACAATCTTCTAAGTTAGGAGTTCTAGCTTGTCTAACTGTACCTGGTGGCCGTTTGAGAACTAATGGCTGTTCTCTGGCCTCACCGAGAGCCTCAGAGGTTCAAACCTCAATCAGAAACTGACTGGTCCACAAGCTTATAAGTTGGAGTTCTAGCTTGTCTAACTGTACTCTTTGTCGTTTGAAAGTTAACAGCTGTTCTCACTGAGGACCGTGCTCAGTTCTAACCTAAATCAGAGACTGACTGCATGGTCCACAAGCTTCTAAGTTTGGGAGTTCTAGTTTATCTAACTGTACCTGGTAACCATTTGAGAACTAACAGCTGTTCTCTGGCCTCACTGAGCGCCTCGGAGGTTCAAACCTCAATCAGAAACTGACTGGTCCACAATCTTCTATATATTTTTATCATTTGGAATCTTCTAAGTTTAGGAGTTCTAGCTAGTCTAACTGTACCTGGTGGCCGTTTCAGAACTAACAGCTGTTCTCTGGTCTCACTGAATGCCTCGGTCAGTTCAAACCTCAATCAGAAACTGACTGGTCCACAATCTTCTAAGTTAGGAGTTCTAGCTTGTCTAACTGTACCCGGTGGCCGTTTGAGAGCTAACAGTTGTTCTCTGGCCTCACTGAGCGCCTCGGTCAATTCTAACCTCAATCAGAGACGGACTGGTCCACAACTTTCTACGTTAGTAGTTCTAGCTGGTCTATTGTACCTGATGGCTGTTTGAGAACTAACAGCTGTTCTCTGGCCTCACTGAGAGCCTCAGTCAGTTCTAACCTCAATCATATAGACTGACTGGTCCAAAATCTTCTAAGTTAGGAGTTCTAGCTTGTCTAACTGTACCTGGTGGCCGTTTGAGAGCTAACAGCTGTTCTCTGGCCTCACTGAGGGCCTCGGTCAGTTCAAACCTTTCTTCACATTCCTTCCTCACGGTCTCTTGAAGGAAGAATACCTGTAATACACAGAACAGGACATGGTAGATGCGAGACCTAGGATAACGAGTTGTGGAACTAGCGGCCTCGGTCAAACTTGATCCTAGCGGCCTACCATGAACTGTCTATCCGATTATTCACATCACAAACATGTATTGCTGGTACACAGTCTTGATATCAGACTCTGCAAATGAGTTACTCTAATCACACTAGAACATTGAGTGCATTGTGTATGACTGTCTGCTAAATTGAGAGATATACATGCAAGGCCTGCATACAAATTTAACTAAATGTTTCTCAAGTACTACATATACTTCTGATAAAATGATAAAATGAAGTTGGGGAGATAGATTTTTATTTTGCTTTTTTTTTTTATTCTGCACTGTTTTTGTGATGCCGACTCAGACTTGCCCAATAGTGGTACGGTAATTCACCTAATAATTTGATCACCGGAGGGCAGCAAAAATTACTTCTACATCAAAATATTCTCCATGGCACCAGCTACAAAGTGCCACATTTAGTCATTATATGGTTTTTCTCCAATTTGAAAACAGAATGGGAATGTTACTTTTTATCAGTGTTTGGATAACAGAGCTGAAAAGTGGACTTCCTCTGATTGAATTATTGGGGGAATTCCCGTACCTGCAGGATGATACCAAAATTTTTGTGAATTACACTTAATAAAAATTATTCTGATGCATCCTGTTTATGCGATAGATCCAGACATCTGGCATGTATTTAGAGCATTTCCACAAAGTGGATGGATGCTACTATGTTTTGATGAGAAACAGCTCTGCTGGATCCGCCTCTACTGCAACTTCAAACATGAAAGCGTTAAATATTTTTGGTTAGACTTTGTGTGCTTTCTCCTCAGGGCTGGAAAAAATTTCTGGTTGTGTTTTCATAGCCACTGTTCACCACAAGGTGTCGCTGTAGTCCAAGCTAGC